>LUCG01059050.1:0-15267 GCA_001633085.1 Carthamus tinctorius | reverse complement strand
AGTGAAGTTCATTTAGAAACCAATATATATATATATATATATACCCATAATTTGGATTTGAAATGACGATCTTAATAATAAGAGATCAAATACCATTGAAGCCAATGACCCAAATATACCGGTTTAAATGTAATTATATATCATAACTAATCCTAACTAACAATTAAGGAGTTGATATCAGATTACCAACAGTAATTAACTAGCCTCCTAAATACCAATCAATCCTCAAGTTGCTTGAGCAAGATCCTTCAGAAACGAAACGACGTCATCCGACGTCGGTAAAAGGTACCGAGCGTTTGTTCGTGTCCGTCCCACCGCACACGAGAAATAGTTGTCCGCTTTCAGATCAAGAACGTTCCACGACACCTTATCCGGGCTCGTCGATGATCGTTTCCCGCCATTCTCGCTACCGTAATTCCTGTTGTTGTTGCCTGTCCGCTTGTTATCTGGACTTTGCGGTGGTCGTTTTTGGCATGATTTCGACCCGCTTTTACCGGATTTTCGGTCTCCGGGAGGCTTCTGCTTTGCACCATCGTTTAGCTTCGGTCTCGGAATGCCCATGCCGTTAGAGGGAAGCTCTGGCTCAAAAAAGGTGTAAATGTCTTCATCCTGAAAGAACACGAGAAAAAAGTTCAAAAGAGAACCATAAATATTTTGAGAACCTGAGAATCAATTATTTGTATTATTCATGACATATTCAAGATTATTCGTCAAAGATAATTTGAGAACCTAAGAATCAATTATTTTCATCATATATTCCTCCGCCATAGTGTAAAAAATTACAGGGTCGTAAAAAGTGCCACTGTATATATTTTAAAACTACAATGAGGAGACAAGTTTCCACTGTGTTTCAAGGCTTTTCTTCCACCCTAACCCAAGTTTGAATCTTGTCAGTGTCATTTTCTTAGTTTTTACCTTTTAATTTTGGATTTATAAAATTTCTGAAAAAATTTTTTGCACCAAAAGACTTTTAAAACACATGACCTAACATATGAAAAACAATAAACTAACCAACAGACCGTCAATGATTTTGTGAAAAATATGCCTATATTTATTTCTATTAATTTCTTAAAGTCAAATGGTGCCACCATTTAAAAAAAAATCGGGTCCGTACCTAAGAGTCTGCATACATCCTACTTCCCTTACTGATCTGTATGGGATATACTAGGTTCGTTTTGTTCAGTTTGGTTTTATTCTAACGTGCTATACACATATGTAATAATCCTAATGTGGTACCAAACGCTGAACTAGAAAGCAAGAGATCGGTTTAAGATTCGAGTACGTACCTTCCCAAGAAAATGACCGATACATAAGACATAATCGATCGGTGATGAAATCGATTTGCTATGAACTATCTCGCCTAAAATACGAACAATTGTGATACCCTGTAAAAGATTGTTCCAATTAGATTAGAAAAACTCCAAATGCTCCGTCTGTATTTAACGGTAAACTTGTCATTTAGTTAAGAGTAAATTACAATTTTAGTCCCTGTGGTTTGTTATAAATTTCTGTTTTCATCCCTGTGCTTTAGAAGTTGCCATTTTCATCCCTATGGTTTGCAATTCATTGCTATTTCCGTCCCTGGACTAATTCCTACCTTTAGATAGGAGGGACCAAAACGTAAAGAATTGTAAACCACAAGGACCAAAACAATAATAAACTGTAAATCATAAGAACAAAAATAACAATTAATACAAACCATATAGATGAAAACCGCAATTTTAACAAATCACAGGGAAGAAAATTGTAGTTTCCTCTTTAGTTAACTAAAAAGTGTAATAACTACACATTTTTTTTAACCATGCGCCTTTTTCATTGCAGACACCGGTATATCAACCAAGTGTCCATGGTCATTACCGTCATTAAGATTTTCATTAAATTTCTAATTACGTTTGTCAAGAGTGAAGATTAAAAAACGGTCACCTTGGTTACACCGGCAGCTCGGACCTCGACAGAACGGCTACCTTGAACGACGTCGACCGATGCGTTAGATATGGGGCCGGTCCACAGATGCTGCAGCATGTCTCTGGCTTGAAGCCTCCCGAATTCGACATCTGCATTCCCATTGCCATGACAACGAGCAAACAAAAGAAAACACGATGCTAATGAAGGGTCGTGTAAACCGGGAAAAGGGAAGTCGTAAAAATACCTGCATACTTGTAATTCCATACCAGTGATGTCTCACGGAGTTCGAAATGCGATCGGGGTGTTCTTTCGGTGAAATACTCGAAGACGTGCTGTGTGATAAAGGTTAGTTAGGAGGGATCAAGTAAGAGCATCTCCAACGGATTATGCTAAATGGATATTTTAGGGTTTTTGCTCCAACAGATTCCCCAAAACTCTCCAAAATGGAAAAGTTACAAGAGACATGAAATTATTTTTTAATCATTATACTAATTAAGTTGCTTGAACTTAAATGTTTAGAGAGATAATATTTTATTTGTTATATTTAATATTTTGATGATATAATTAATTGTCTGGACATAAAGATGATATTTTTTGGAGATTTTGACTTTTTACTTCTCTGATTTAGAGAAATCTGTTGGAAATGCTCCAAATAGTGGAGCCAAGCCATGTTTGCTCAGCTGACAACTTGCCAATGAAAAAAATTTGTAGGCTTGGGATCGGCTTGTGGCTTGCCCAACTCAAAAGCTCGTGCTTGGTCTTGGCTCGTGGCCTATCAAGCTTGAAAAGCTCAAGGATTTGGCTTGGCTCATGTAAGATTGAGCCTTCACTTGGCTAGTATAGGATCAAGCCGTTCTAGGCTCAAGCTCACTTCAGATAGTCCAACAAGAAGGCTCGGCCTGCAATGGGCTCTCCAAGCTCTTTGGCAAGCCACTTCACAAACTCTCAGAGCCAGCCAGTCTCATTCATTGACACTCCCAGGAGTTTAAATGAGCTGTCGAGTAGTAGGTTGATCGATTCGAGCACAAAAAGTTAATATTAGGCTAGAGCTTGACTTGAGCTCAATTAACTTTTTCAACGTAGAACTCGAGCTCGATGCTCGTTTATGGGTTCGAACATGCGATCCATTAACTCGTTTATCGAACAGAGCTCAATAACTTTAGGGTAAATTACATATTTGGTCCCTGTGGTTTACTCTTTATTGCACTGTCGGTCCCTCTTTCGAAATAATTATGGATTTGGTCCTTGTGGTTTACACTTTCTTGCACTGCTGGTCCCTGTGGTTTACACTGTATTGCACTGTTGGTCCCTGTGGTTTACACTATATTGCACTATTGGTCCCTATGCTTAACAGACTGAAAGTTAGAGATAGGGACCAACAGTGCAAGAAAATGTAAACCACAAGGACCAAATCCATAATTATTTTGAAAGAGGGACCAACACTGCAATAAAGAGTAAACCACAGGGACCAAATATGTAATTTACCCTAACTTGTATATTTTTATTGTATGGTTGATAAATATATGAGCATGTTGGCTCGAGAAAGGTATGCTCAAATCGGATCGAAAAACTGAATCGAGGTTTTTGAACGAGCCAAGTCAAACATTGGTGTTACAAAGCTCGGCTCGTTAAGTTAAACGAGTTCTATTTTGTGTTCGAGATCGACTCGAGCTCAAGAATTGTTAAGCTCGACTCGAGATAAACAAGCTCGAGTAGCTCGTTAAAAGCTCGACTCATTTGCACCCCTAAACACTCGTAACAGTGATTGTCTGTCGACGCTATAAAAACATAAACCGTAAAAAGCACGCACCTTTACGCTATCAACCCATTCCATATTCGAATGCTCGGGCATTGTCGTCATCCAGGTTCCTCTAGTCGAGCGCAAAAACATCCCATTCTCGGCTGCCAACCACATGTTATACTCACCGAAGTTCTGAGGAATTAAAGAACACCTCAAAGTTGTCAAAAATAACGCAATAATGATCGAAAACTCAAAAAGAAAGTTGATAGGGGATAAATACATCATCCAATACAGTCCGGTCGCTTCCACTAAGGACAACAACGGTTGTTTGCGGATCATTGCAAAGCTTTATCAGCGATTCCTTCAATTCAGGGTGCAATTTAAGATCCATTTCTCTAATCTGATCACCTCCACGTCTATCAGGAGTGTCGACTGGTTCAGTTAACGTAGCGCTGAATCCCTGTGGTTTTGCAAAATGTGAAACTCGAGAAGAAGAAAAAGATAAAAACCAACGTAAGATAATTAAAGAGTTTGATTGGTTTTTCATAGAGAAATGGCAGCAGTACCAGTATGACCAACCGATTACTCGACTGCAAATAGCACTCGATTGCCTCTTCAACGGGTAATGGCGGTGGAACTTGTCTTATCCGTTGTTGTGCTTCAACTACAGTATCGTTCAGTTCACTACAATATCAACATTAAAATAAATCAAACCTCGGCTGAAGTGAAAAGTCTGCCAAGAGTGAGGTATGTAGGTGAAAGAACTGTGCAAGGTTTTAGAGTTTTAATTTGACAAGGGTAGTTTGGTAATTTACCAATCTTGGTCTGTTTTCGTTATTTATGTACCAAAGGCAGATGGATGGAAAGGATGGGAGTAGCGCGTACCTTACGAAAGTTTCAGCCCATTCTTGAGCAGTGTGGGTGGTGACGTGCAAGAAGTTATGGCGGTGCCGTTTCTCTCTTTCTTCAGCTGTCATATTCAAAGCTTGGCCTATTGAAGCTGCAACTTCAGTTATGTTCCAAGGGTTAACGAGAATTGCCCCGGCACCAAGGGATTGTGCAGCACCTGCAAACTACAAAAGATACACCAAGAAAAGGATATGTTCAAGCCTCAAGGGTGAAAGAAAGACTGAAAACTTTTTCATAATATTATAACTGCATATATAAACATATATATATATATATATGTGTGTGTGTGTGTGTGTGTGTGCGCGCGCGCTTGCAGAAGCCTTGATAAAGATAAAAGGCTCATGAGATTCCACCCAATGGGTCCTCTAAATGGACATCTTTGATGAACTCGTGTGACATAACTCAAAACCTGTTACCCCGTATATCCATATGTATGTGTGTATATGTATGTAGGGTTAGGTTCAATGGAAAACCGTAAAAAAATGAAAAACTGAGGAACACCCTAGTAAATGTTCATTTGGATGGTATGCACATGTGCATACAAGTAATTTATAACATGCACACGTGCATAAAAAACAAAAAACAGCTTCATTTTATGAACATGTGCATATCCTCTAGATGAACGGTTCAGTGTTCCTCAGTTTTTCATTTTTTGGGGGGTTTCCGTGAACTTCCCCCTATGTATGTATATAGGCAGAATATATATACAGATATGTGTGTATAAATTAAATACAAGCATATACGCAGAAAATGTGTGTATGCATGTATGTATGTATGTACAAACATACATACCGACATGTATATTTTATGTGTGTACACACAATGGATCACGAGAGGGCTGAAAAAGACTGATTCTTATCACTGCTTGAGGCAATTAATTCAACGGACAAATCATTCACAATTCCGACAATTATTCTTTCTATCATGAAAAAAAAGAAGAAACACACTACAATTCATAGGAATGAAAGAAGTTTGGTCCCACTAGTGAAATCGGGTTGCATAAACTTTTGCCCGATTCAAAAAGACAAAAATTGGGATGTGGATAATAAATTAAAATCCCTAATAACAAATATCAATTATGTCAAATGCAACAACGATAGATAATAAAAACCCATTCCAAACAAAGTTTACAGTATCCATAGTTACCTCACTTAAAATCAGCACCCCTCTTTTAGCATCTTGGCATGCCACAAACTCGTAACTGACAAGATTCATTCCGTCACGCAAAGATGTGACAATTGCTATATCTGCCAATGTACAATGCAAAACGCAAATCATTGGTCATGACCTACTCACAAAAATTCGTTTGAGAATTCAACTATAGACAACTGACTCACACTCTAGTTTTAACTTCTAATAGAGCAATGTGCATAAAAAAAACTAAAAAAAAAGTGACAAATTTGGTTACAGTAACCATAAGAAAAAGGTAACAAGCAAGAGAGCTACGAATCAGTACCAGTGACAGCATATAGCGCACATAAAGCCTGAAAATCAAGAGAGCGATCCTGCAAACATAAAATTTAAGCTCTTCAAAACTTGATCAACATCACACAGTAAACACACACTACACAACTGAATAAGAAAAAGGATGAGAGTTCTAATAAGCCTTTCATTTTCCAAATTTATGTTTTTTTTATTTGTAGACTGCAAGAGATTAGATCGAATGAAAGGCTAACCAGATGGTGAATTGGAACAGTTGTCAGTGTCCCAAATCGTCCATTTATCCGTCCCACGATTTCATGAACCTGACTAGTGAGTTTCTGATCTGTGAAATCACATTACCGGAAACCAAAGATGTATCAGCACCAGATAAACAGCAAGTTGGTACTGCAAAATCCAATATTTTAGAAATATACACTCGGGAACATCTGTTCTTGTTGGTACTGCAATCTGTAACAAGACCACTTTATCACGCCAATATTGATTCTCCTCCAGAAACTTCTCGAATGCAAGTATCTTTTGGGGAATCCCTTTGATCATATCTAAGCGGTCAACACCCAACATTACCTGTCAGAAGAAGAAATTTGTTAAGGGATTTAACATGACAATTGTGTGCATTTTATCGTGGAAGTATAGCTCCTCGTTATCTGGTTTAACCAGCAAAAGTTGACGAAATAACAAAATCACACTCCAAAGTCCAAAGTCAATTCTTATTTATAACTATGCCAAATTGTGATCACCAAATTGCCTATAGCGTTTTGAATCTTAACTTATCTTTTTTTCAAGTACGTTTTGATTATGACAACAATCAAAAAGGAAAAGATACGAAAGCTAAGTCGAAATCACATTTTTACAAGTAAAATGATCACCTTTCTGCCAGAAAATCGCTCTTTCAATTCTTTGATATGCTCTTGAACTTGAGGATTCTCGAGTGCACGAATAAAACGATCTGAATCTATACCAATCGGAAACTGTAGTTCCACCAATTGAAAAAACAAACATCAGATTTCACATACAATGAAAGATGATCCATTTGCAAGTATTATAAGAAAAAAAAATGATTTTACACAATTCAATTCAATTCAAAATTACCGCAGCAACTCGAGTCAGCCTCCCTTGATCCTCTACCCCTTCAGGTGTACCTTCAAGTCCAAGGATGCGCGTACAAGCACTAACGAAGTGTCTTGCGTAATCATAGGTATGGAAACTGGGAACCATTTCAAGTTAATTACAATATCTTCTAAATATATAAAAAAAACCTCAAATCAAGATGAAGGAATTAGTAGCAAAATGCCAAAATAGTCTAATCAGGTTGGTACAGATAAAGATTCTTGGTATAATGTCAAAATCATGACACTTTATAACAGTTGGAGAGCAAAATTACATACTTACCCAACCAAATCAGCCGCAAGAACTGCGCGTAGAAGCTCGGATCGAGAAGGTAATGTCCTGTGAATTTCAGAAGATGGGAAAGGTGTATGAAGGAACCAGCCAACCTTCATGTTACTGTTGTGATCCTTTAGGCACTTTGGGAGGAACATAAGATGGTAATCATGGCACCAAACAACATCACCTTCTTCATAATGCTCATTCACCACATCAGCAAACATTTGATTTGCTTTCTTGTATGCAGCAAACTGAGATTGGAAACTTCTGGTCGTGGCTAACCGGTCCTCTTGCGGAAGACCAAGATAATGGAAAAGAGGCCATAATATGTTGTTGCAATAGCCGTTGTAATATTGATGGACAACTTCTTCATCAAGAAAAACTGGTATGCACCTCTGCATCATATTTAATTAATTAGTCATAACAAATACTTGGTTTCCGGTAAGAATAGTAGTTATCGTGAGAAGGGATCTCCACCCTTGGATCTATCCTAATTGAAGATCAATTTAAAATACCCTTCTAAGCTAATTAATTCATGGGTTACTTTGGGACTTAAGGTCAGGTTCAGGGAAAGCCTCAAAAAATGGAAATTTAAGGAACACCCTGGTAGCCTTTCATCTGGATGGTATGCACTTGTGCATACAAGTAATTTGTAGCGTTATACACATGTGCATAAAAAAACAACTTAATTTACTTGTATACACAAGGGTATAAAGGGCTAGCAGGGTGTTCCTCAGTTTTCCATCTTTTTTGAGGTTTTCCCTGAATTTCCCTCTTGGGAGTTGGGACTTAAACTAAGCCATTAGATCAACACTAATTACAAGTGATCAAGGGTCCAAAACTCCAAATCTATTCTTAAACTTCTCGCCTTTAACTCCTATTCTCACACAATCCTTCGTCCATAATAAATGTTAACCAAGATTTATGAAGGGTTTGAAGCTTAACAAACACATACCTTCTCAGCCAATGCTTTAGTCAGTGCCCTCTGCCCAGGCTCATCTGGCACATTTACACCAGCCCACCCAATCCATTTTGCTTCAACCTCCTTAACCCCTTCAACACATTCAAACAGAAAAAAGATTATATTTTTCTTTCTATCTATACGAACGATCGAAACCAATAAAAAGAGAAATCAAAAACATACCGAGAAGAGCACTAACAAGGCCGCCAGCGCTAACCTCCAACGACCAACTCTCTTCGCCTCTTCTAACAGCGGAAACCGGCAGTCTATTAGCCACGACCAAAAGCCGCTGCGTAAACAGCCCTCCATCGGGCTTTTCCCATCCGTCACGCGCAGCCGAAGCCCCTTCAAGATACTGCTCCACAAGGTTGTCACCTTCCTTCAAACGTGGCTCGAACTCAAAGCCATCATTGCCACTAACTTCATTAGAATAAGAAGCTTTGCTGTTCTTTCTAAGCTCTCTTTCCCTCAAAAGCCTCTCTATACGACTCGTTGGGACCGATGAGTTTCCGTTGTACTTATTTCCAGGCATAACAGCTGTCTGTCTACAACCAGACCTCCCAAACCAACCTCAAGAGAAGTGGACAATGTTCCCAAAGCAGTTGTTCTACATTATGATGATGGAAACAGATAAACAAACAACCAAATGATTCAAATCCATCATCAACCACTAAACAATTCAAAATAAGAGTAAAAATCATAACATCACTGAATTTAGCCATGGAGAAAACACAAATTCTTCACCATCCTCAGCAAACACAAAGGAAACTAGATAACCAAAACAAAAGGGCATAAAAAGAAAGAGATAAACAGGGAGAATGAATGGGATCCACATAATTTTATCACAGTACAAAATGGGGTCTACCACTTCTGCCATATTATTTCAGTCCAAGATTTTAAACCCCCACTTCTATTAATCTCAATATAATTAAACCCAGTTGAAAACCATAAAAAAGAAACTCGAGAAAACTGAAAAATCCCAAGATTATGTGAAAAATCACCAAGACATTTGCAAGACTCAAATTAATTTCAAGATTTCTTGAAATTAAAGACATTGCATGTAAACACAGTAAACTGGATAAAAAAAGCAGACTTTCAAGAAATCAAACAAAACCCCAGTTCATATGGATTCAAGAAATCAAACAAAACAAAACACCGACTCACCAAAATTGACTCCAAATGTGAATTTTTTTTTTTTTGAAGTGAATCAGCCGTTAGATTGCCAAGATTCCCAATCCAGCCGTAGAATTGAGGGTTTAGAGAGAAATGAAGAGAGAAAGATTCAGAGGAGGAAGGGTTTTGGTGGCAGAAAAGAGGCATAGTGGGAGAAAGAAGAGGGAACAGATGGATCCTCGTGTAAGCTTTACAAGATATGTCTCACACAGCCATGCAGGTAAAAACATCAATTATTGACGGATGATGATGATCAGGCTTGTATTTATTCATTTGATTCTTTAAAAGTAAATAATTTAAACATTAAACTTAATTAGACTATGTTTAGTAAACCAACCGAAAAGGGTATACCTCACCCTCTAGGGCGCTTCTACGGCACCGGTCCCACGATAAACTAGCTGATGAATAAGATGTGTTTGGTAAAAACTAACTGATAAAGTAATTTATGGTTGTAAAATAAAATGATAGCGTCAAAAGTAGTAAGGGTGGTATATTTGAAATAAAAAAGATAAAAAGTCTCATAAGTTAACTAGATGCTACGCTCCTTAGCTTTTCAAAAAGCTAGCTTATGATTTATCCAAACAAGTACCGGCTTATAAAATAGCTTATTTTTACCAAACAATTGCTTCGTTTGTATAAGAAAATCAGAAAAAGATAAAATGGGTTGAAGACAAGTAAATATACTACACATATCTAAAGATAGTCATCTTAAGAATATTTTCTAGAAGATGATGGGAATCTCTTCTAATTTTCATTTCTGAAATATTCAGCTCTGGTGTCAATTGTTAAATCTTACCTAATTTTTGTTTGTTTATCTATTCAACATCATATTTTTGTTGTTTTGCATATGAAAGACTAACAATACTTTTTAAAGGTTGCATGATTAGGTTTCAATAGACAAGGAAAAGTAATAAAGTTATGTAAAGTTTTTCTATTTTCTGAATTATAAAAAAAATAGTAAAGATTTTTTATGCTTTTCATTTGGTATATTTGGAGTCATCAATAAAATAGAATGAATCTTTAAATTAAAAAAAAAATGTTTGGTAACTTGCATATTTCTAATATAAAAAATAGCTCAATTTTATCAAATTTCTTGGGGTTTTTTCTCCTTTGAAGTTATAGATGTAATCATATATATTTTTTTTTTTTGAACGACAAGTTAATACACACGTTTAGCAGTATCGGGCCTCCAATTGGGCAATCCTACTAATCCGCTGCGACCCGGCTCAACCTATGGCTGAACCTGACCGGCAGGGAAGTGGATCCCATAGACTGGATCCTCCCATACCGGCCCCGAACCCGGCCTAAAGGACCAGATCCAAAGTCTGGATATCTCAGAAATGTCAGCCGTGGGATTCGAACCCTGGTAGTGTGGCTTTCACCCCACACCCCCCAAGGATGTTACCTATCCAACTGAACTAACACATGTAATCATATTTAACATGTTGGGGTTTGGAAAGTTCTTTTAGATTATCATACCAGTAGTTTCCATTTGTATCTTTTTGTTTTTGAATCTGTGAATTCTTTGTTGATTTGTCAAGTCTGTATTTCTTTTTTTATGCCAACAGAAATTAGCTTTTTCAAAAAAAATTATTGATCAAATTTTATCATCTTTCTACAAAGATATCTACTTTAGCATCCATTAGGCTATAGGCATGTGCACATTTCTTTTATGTCACTAGAAAGTTACTTTTACTTTATAAAATTGAACATTCATTTTTACATGATAAGTTTTAGATACATAGATGTGTTTGACAAATAAGTATATATTATTTTGTAATATTATTTAAGTGAGGTTAAACAAATAACAAAGTATAAGAGGTTGGTTGGCAGTTGAATGGTTTAATGTAAAATGATTAAAAGGCTCTTATGATATAATGCAAAAGGAAATATGGTTCTTTGGTAAATGAAGAGCACTTCTTAAACCAGCAAACAGTATCTAGTACAGTTATCCTATGATGTGACCCCACCTTCACAATCCATCTTACGTTTCACGCCATCTAAAACTTCGTTAAAGACAAATACAATCCACTTATTCTTATAACCTGATGAATAGCATTCCGTCAAATTTGATAAAAACCCACCAAACTTTTGTGGTTTACCACTCCTTTGAAGGCAAAACACAAATTTTCTTTTGTGTTATACTATTTAGTTGAAGATGATCTTACTATAAACAATCAATAAAGTTAAATGAGTGATTAGGATGGGTGGATGACAAGTTTGGAGTTACATGTTTAACTAAAATGAGACAAGAGTATAACTCCAACCTAATTACTTAAAGACAAACTTATATAGGAACAAACATTTGCCTATAATTCTTATTGTTAACCTTATGATAAGTACGTGTGTAGAATTGCATGTAACTTATTCGTTATGATCACATTCTTATTTTATTAAAAATATAATCTAGTTAACAATAATATCAACAATAAAAAAGATAACCACTGAAGAAAATCTGCACCTCTATTACGAAAGGATAATATACATTAGCATTCAATTAAAACTATTAAATAGTAATATAAAAAATAAAAGACACTGTGATTTATCTATATTTATAATGTATTATAAGGCAGACTTAAGATCAGGTGAGACTAAACTGTTTCCGTGAGATCGCATGAGACCAATACCTAACGTATGAAACTTCACAAAAAAACACCGTGAAGGTAAATAAAACTCGAATACGCAGACCCAAAAATCACTTGCGATGCAAAAAAAATATTCAAAACAAGATAAAAAACGAAACTTTCACAGCTCAAATGCTGTGAAGGTTACAAATAAATAATGTGAACCNTTTTTTTGTATGTTTTTATGATGAATGTTCAATTTTTTTTACTTTCACAAATGTTTTAATGTGGAGTTTCATGTAAAATATGTTGATCTCACCGGTCTCACCGGAACTTAACCCTTATAAGGCATTTAAGAAAAAGTTTTAGAAACCGACTTTTGTACGTACATCAAATAGTTTTATTAATGCATATTACTCAAAATCAAGATTACAAGTAAATAATGCATTATACACAACTTCTTAAAGATGCATGTCTAAATTCATAGCTAACTAATAAACATAATCAAATACAGGATAAACATATCATTTTAAATATCAAAAATCTAAAATAGAATTAGAATAATCGTTGAATTCTACCACAATATTTAATTACTATTTTATAAAAAATACATTACTAACCATAAAATATAAATAACATTATTATTAAGCCTAAATCGACAAAATCGTATTATAAAATTGGCAAAGACAAAAAAACATTAAAATCGAAATGTATCATACAAATACATTTCTAGTATAATGTAATTGGTTAATTTTCGAGTAACCCCAAATTTCAAGTTGAACTAGGGCAATAAAAAATCACTCCTATTTTTATTTTCTAATCATTTTCATTCTTCCAATTTCCACTTCGAACCAAACACATTTTTAAAGTTGATCAAAAACCGAATGATTCAATTCAGTACTTTTACTTTTGCATTTACTCTTCTGAAAATAATTTATTAAATTAGATTTAAAATCATATCTTGATTATTTAACAATGTATTTATTAAATGTAATATATAATAAATAGTTTTATTTATTAAATAATAAATCCTAAAAGATAATTTTTAAAATTTTAAATAAAAAATTATGACATCATTGTGTATAATAAACTAATGTTTCAATATGAAATTTACAGTAAAAAATTTAAATAAAAAATTGATTAAAATATTTTTTAAACAAGTGTGACACTTGTTTTGCTAATTTAGGGCAATTGCATGACTATAAGAAACATAATGTCTTTGGTGAGCAGCAATACACAGAACATAATAAAAACTTGTTTGCTTGAGGGTTTATAGCGCCCTAACTGAGTTTGAGTCTTCCTGTGCGTATGTTTGGGGACATTTAAGTGGGGCCATGTTTAGCCTCCAAAATTGTCGGGGATTAGTCGGGCTTTTGCCCGAACACCTTTCCAAAAAAAAAGAAAAAAAAAGAAACTTGTTTGCTTATATTAGACTCTTGCTAAGATATCTTTTTATCATATCCAAACAAGTACAACATATATCAAAAAGATATTATTTGAAAGTGATTATGATTTATGAGCCATTTAGAACATTTCTTAACAACTTTTCTAAAATTTCTCCAAACCAGAGAACCGAAGTTTAAAATCTCTATAATAAAATGTCTTCAACTCTAACAGATTTTCTATTTTGAAGATAGCATCATTACTTATATTATTAAAATATGGTTAAAGGGTTGTTTTGTAAATATACAAAAAATATAAAAAAATAAATAAATAATCGGGTTTTCCGGGGATTGGGGGAAGAATTTTCGCACTCTACCCGACCCCGATCAACCCTCGGGAATTTCAGGGTCGGACTTTTGGCATTTTCGGGTCGGGTCAGGTTTTTCGGTGATCGGTTTTTTGCTCGCACCTACAAACAAAATCTCTACATACACACACTCCTCCTTTAGTACGTCAATGGAGAAAAACTCAAGTTTCCAAACCATCTAAAAGTGAAATGTGATCAAACACACTAAAACAAAATTCCATAAACAGTGTTGTATGTATAGCATCATCATCATCATCATTCATCAACTAAAATCCAATCCTCAAATCACCATAATCTCTCCTATCTTCCACCATTAAAAACCTTCATTCTATCACCGATTCACACACACACACCTCTATCGTAATTCCTAAATCACACTAATTCAATAAGCAACAGAAAGATCCAAACCAAAATACTATACGTTTCATCGAAATCAACACACCGGTTACAAACAAAACCCCAATGGGACAGCCTACCGGTTAAGGCTTGTGGAAGGTGTAACAACCAACCCAAGTTCGAATCCGGGGGCGAGCAACCAGAGGGGCCACTGAGTATTCATCCCCAGGGGAGCATGCTTTAGCTCTCGGTAAAAATTACCAAGGATGTAGCCTGGGCAGAGCCCAGATGAACCTTATCAAACGAAAAAAGAAATGCACAAAAACAAAACTCATATAGATCTCAACTCAAATTCAGAAAACTAACCGGTTGAATCCACAGATTACGATCGTTTCGTTGAAGAATCCTCCTCCGGCCTCGTGGATGAGATCGGTAGTGCCGAGCTGTGTGTGTTAGGGGAGAACCGAGGGTTTAATTTGTAGTTGCGAGAGAAGAAGGAAGTGTGAGATTGAATACAGAATTTAGGAATCATGAGAGTAGTAGAAAGTAGGATCGGCGGTTGTTTGAATTCCATTTGATGGAGTTTTGGGAAATATTTTTGGTGGGAGAGAGAGAGAGAGAGAGAGAGAGAGAAAGGCTGTAAAAAGCTAATTGAGGGATGGCCAATCATTTTGGAGGGAATTTGTTCTTCCACCTTTTTTTTTTAGAATTTTCTTTTCATCTTTTTGCATTTTGAAATATTTTTGAAATTTATCAACACCACTCGTTTACGAATGTTTAGAGGGTGTTTGGGATTGCTTTTTGGACTCCAAAAATGCTTTTAGTTAAAAGTGCTTATTAGCTTTTAATGGTGGTAAAAGGAGTTTTTTAAAAAATGTTTGGATTAACTTTTTGGTANAAATGTTTGGGTTAAAAAGTAGATTTATGTGAGAGGGAGAAGCCAAAAGCCAAAAGCCAAAACAAAAGGCCACACTCTCCATGCTTTTCAAAAATAGCTTTTTCCTTTATATCAAAAAGCACTTTTGAAAAGTACTTCTTAGGTATCTGTTTGGGTAAAAATCTACGGTCGCACGACGAACGACTATAATCGTAAGACATAAAT
>LUCG01059029.1:0-11736 GCA_001633085.1 Carthamus tinctorius | reverse complement strand
AGACCCTAACTTTGGTTGTCAAGAAGTCTAGGGATCTTTTATGTAATTCTTCCAAAGTTGTTTCTTGCCTTGTAATAGTTTAGGGTTGATAGCGTAACTTTACATGCTTTCTAAGGACTAAGATTGTAATTTCATAGATCCCCTATTTAAGGAATGTTTTATTTCCTTTTAGGGTTACGTATCATTATTGAATTCAGTGCAGCTATTACATCACTATCTTCTTCTTCATTCTTCTTGTCTGAAAATACTACTGCATATTCTTCATCATAGCTTTTTGGTTCACACCAGGTAACATTTCTTGACCTCTCACTTTGTTGCCAAAGGCCCATAAGATCATAATGAACTGATCACCAATGTCACTTGGGCATTCGTTGAGCATCGTGAAGGAAAGATCTGCAAAAGAGTCCACCTCTCTCGCCAATCGATCCACCTTGCTCCACAGACTCACCTATAACCGAACAAGGGTTGCCTAGGGATATCCCACGAAAGTGTGCCAAGAATTTTCCAAATTGTTATTGCATAGAAGGCATAGCGGGGAAATTCGAATTTCTCGCCTCTGGATATTAAGGTGGGTGAAAATCTTTGTTAGGACCAAATTGTCCTAATTAGTGAAAGTTTTATAAAGTAAGCTTTGAGAAGGATTAATTTGTATTTAGCTATTAATTATAGCTAATGGGCTTGGGTTTAGGCTTTTGTATATGGGCCCTATATATAAAGGGCATAGGGTTGGGAAAATGTGGGTGGAGAAGTGTGGAAGCCAACAATTTCAAATGAGAGTCTAGTGTGTGTTTTAGTGTGTGTTCTTGAGTGTTCTTTGAGAGCTCTCTTTAATAAAATCAAGAACTTCATATTTTGTCTCTAGATTTCTCTCATAAATCCTCTTGTTGTTTGATGTTTTTGGGATCTACAATCTTGCCATGCAAAAAATCTAGCTTTGAAAGGCACATTGGCCTTCTAAAAATACTATAGTCTTCATCTACAAACAACTGCGAGTTCGCCACTAGTTGTTCCATAATGACTCTGTAACTAGATTTGACAGAATAGATACCACCGGTGCCAAAGGATTTTGTTGGGATGGGCTCAGAGGGGGAGGAAGATTGAGAATGCAATCTTGATTCCAGGGTGAAAATCTTTATGAAATTAGGTTAGCGTTCACACAGATCAAATGTTTGAATATCCAATGGCTTCAATTTAAATTTCTATCATCTTTAAGCCACGGGTCACACCATGTGTAGATAGTTCATCTTCCGCCACCCACTTTCCAGTGTAAACCTTCTTGGAGAACCAGATACGAGTGCTAGATACCATATGAAACTTGGAGAAGTATCATTATCGGCCTTAATGATTCATTTTTATTTATTATAATTTAAATTATTGGTTAATAAAATTAGAGTATAATTGTCTTGCATTTTTGTAAAACGGAGTTCGCGTTTAAACTCCACTTACATATGTATATATACATATGTATATATATAAAGATAAACATTTGTTAACAAAAAAAAATAGTTTTTAAAGACAAATAAAATAAGGTCTCTAACTCTCCGGTTTGTCATTCAGCAGCTTTTGGATCGATTGGAACCCATGAGATTTTTGACCAAAACTTCAGCTCTAGTTCTCATTTTGTTCGCTCAGATAAAGTCTCTCGTTCTACAACTCACTTTCAAGGGGAGGCGCGGAAAACTGCTCGACTATAAAGGATAGGAGCACATAATAAGTAGCGGAAGCAGACACTAGAACAACTGCTAGAAGCTCGACAAAGAGGTATGAGATTCACTCGGGCAAGACTCCCAAAGGGTAGGGACGAAAATCATTATGAACAACAAACCACAGGGACGAAAATTGTAGTTTATTCTAAATAAATGTAAAGTCAATTTTTAAAAGTATAATGGCGTAATAAAAAATGACACATTATCCGTCATCAATATCTTGTATGTGCACATCCCGTGTGGACAATAAGACATGAAAACCTGATAAATTATGTCATGTTATCTAAATTATAGTCAAAAGTAATGCCAATAAGGACATTTTTAGTAGAAGATTGCTATTTTAAGCATTTATCCTCTAACTAATCATTTGACCAATACCGGAAAATGTCCATACTTAGCATTTGAGATTTGGAACTTTAGGTTAATTAATTTATATATGCAGTTTCTCTATACCTTTATGCATTTTGTAGAAGTTTTCAAGTGTGAACTTTTAACCCCCTTTTGTACATTTTTAAATATATATTTGGAAAACAATTTGTAACTTCATTGCAAAAAATATGTCATTTATCCACGTTTCATAAAGAGCATGGAAAAATTGTGTGTGAGAAATAGTTTTTTATGTAGAGATTGTTAGAAAAAGAAAAAACTCTACATTTATAGATGTATACGTTTGATTTCAAAAGTCTACGCTTTTAAATGTGCAATTTTTGTAATTAGAAAAATTCACACTTTAAAGCGTGTACTTTTATAACCTTAGAATTATTTTTCAAATCTTCCATGCTTAAATATGTGAAAATTTAGATAATTTGTCTACACTAACAAACGTGATTTTTACTATAATTTTCACACTTTCAAAATGTAGAGATTTGATAAAAAATTATAACGTCAAATATATCCACGCTTTATTACAGTTTTCCATACTTAAAAAGGTGTGGATAATCAACGACCTTTTTATAGTTTAAAGGACACAAAGTTTGGCAAAAACCCTTTTGCATTACATGGTGTTTTTTGTTACCTATTTATGTTTTGTACAGAAAGGGAAAATACAATGCAGCTGCTATTCATAATCAAAGAAGAACACTTAAGAGCTCTAAGATAGTACCCATTGTTGTGTTCTTATTTATTAACTCAAACAGTCAACAGAAACTAGCAATATTATACATGAGTGAAGTCCATTCTTACATATAATAATTAGATGATTTCGGCTTCGATAACCATAAGATTTATAAGGGATCAAACCTCGTTCATCGGAAGCATGGATAGTAGTACAGGCCATCATGATCAACAATTGCCGGGACCAGTGAACTTGGAACCAACAAAGGAATCAACGGCTTCGCAAACAGTGAGGAAGATGCAGTCTCTTCCAACTTTGTCTACGAACTTTGCTACTTTTAGCTTGTGAATCACTTGCCATCTTGGGCTTGCGATAGCTAACTGCAATCAAACGCTAAAATATCATTTGAAGCATACGTAACAATTAGAACCGGAGGTGGACCCAAGAAAAGAAAATTTTCATACGGTGAGACCATATGATGTAGATAAAAAATAATTAAAAAGAGTACAGTTTTTGTCGACATGTCTTCAACTTTTTAGCCTAGCTAGTACCACCGTTTTCAAGGGATTTTAATTTAAAGTTTTTTCTTGATTTCAAGGGATTTTCGTTAAGTTTTTGTTTAATCGATTTCAGAGAGTTTTTCGATTTATTTGGTTGATTTATAGAGTTCTATTTTCGGCCTTTTTGTTTGATTTCAAGAGTGTTTTTTTCGAGGTACGGTTGCACCTTATTGAGCTTTTGAATATCATGTGGGGGTACTTGTTTGAAAAAGATGTATTGTTCAAGTTGGTGGTTAGAATCTCACTTTGATGCCTCCTGAAAGCAACTTCTTGTTAGTTTCTTCCAGTGCTAGAATTCCAGCATAATCGATGTTCGTCACACCTAAAATATTAGAGCAGTATTAGTCCATGAACAAATCTCGATTCATTAATCCAGAAACACAGCTTCTCACTGTGAGAATATGTGGAACCCCTAGATTAATCTCCAAAAGAGCCCTTGAGGCCCTCCAACAGAGGCTAGATGAAGGGCCTAGAACGGCCAGGAGAGGGTCGACGTGTCAGTCCCTAGAATGGTAGACCTTAGCTCTGATACCATGTGAAAATATGTTGAACCCCTAGATTAATCTCCAAAAGAGCCATTGAGGAGAGAATGGGGGTTCCAACATATGTAGTGAAGATTTGGTCCAAGTCTAGCCGATGTGAGACTCTAACACTCACAAGGTATTGAATAATAAGGCTCCATCACTTACTCGACATGTCCAGGATTATTCCACTAATCGGACTTTTTGTAGCTTCTTTTCCGTTCTCTTCGGTTACCCAATTCAATATCCTAAAAGAACAATTAATCAAGATTACTAATTAAATTTTGAAAGGAAAAGGTAATGGAAAATTTTTCTTGATTGAGTTTTTCTTTAAGTACAGATAGCACATCATTATCTAATTACCTATCTCTGAGGGGATTTGCATTTGTAAAACAAAGCAAGCCGGAATTGAGTCGGATTATTAGAATGCCCGGAACCGCATGAGCCACAGGATACTGATCAACTTCACAGAAGATATCCGTTCCCGGAAGCCTCCCTAACTCTTCAACACGAGGTCGTAGAGCATTGAGGATTATCTTAGCAAACGAAACCGCAACCTATAATAAAAATGAAAGCAATTTGTCAATCTAAAAGTTGTCACAAATTCATAAAAGTTGTCTCCAAAAAGTGATGTTTTTCAATGGAGAAAGAATCTAGTTAAGACCATACATACTGCCTTATCCATATAGTTTAAAGATGGGATTGATGGTTCACTAGAAGCCATCAATTAAACAACATAACTGTGTGGATTGTGACCTAAGTCAAATTTGATACTGTTCAGTGGTCAACTATCTGTTCCCATTAGGAATGCATCCCAACAGTGAAAAGATAATATTTCATTTATGATCATGGAGCCAACTAATACTTCAAGCTAATCATGATTATGGAAAATTAACTTGAATAATCCAAACTAATACTTGTATTATGCATATGTCAAACTAATTCTAGAAAACATACTTGGCAGTAGATCATTTTAATTCCATGTAAAAACCTATAAAAAACCTTTGTGTTTTTTTTTTAATTGTTCCGAATGCTTACCGCAACCATAAGACCTATCTCTACCGATGCAAACAACACACCGAAGAAAGCTCCAGCACAAGCCAAGAAGTCTAGTTTGTCGACTTTCCAAATATTGTAAGCTTCGCTGTAGTTGATCAATCCGGGGAGCGCAGATAAGATTATCGAGGCCAGTATAGCAATCGGAGTGTAGTACAAAAGCCCTGTTAATAGCTGTAACGATATAAGCACCGTGATAGCCATGACTATATTGGATACTGCGGTTTGACAGCCGGCGCTAAAGTTGACAGCAGTCCGTGAAAACGAACCTGCACAAGTAGTTAAGCCGAGCACATAGTTTAACTTCGTGTAATTAGCATATATAGCGCGGGGAAAAGTTCAGAAAACCCAACGAAACTATCTTGTTTTGAATAATTAGCTCTTTAAACTATTTTTTAAACGAAAAAACCATTAAACTTTTAAAAATTGTTTATCTACATCTTTTTAGCCAAAATAAAAAATTACCCGTCTAAGAAAGTTTTAAACTAAAAAATAAAACTATATCAGTTTAGGATAGAAAATATAAGTAACAAACTTCTAAATATTCGACGATTCATTTTATTGAAAAAATATGTAGAGACTTAATCATTCGAAATAAGAAAGTTTAATAATATTCCGTGACTTAACCATTTAAATTAGAAAAGTTTAACAGTTTTACCATTTAAAATAGAAAAGTTTAACAGTTTTTTATTAAAAAAATAGTTTAAGGATTTAAATATTCAAAATGGAATAGTTCGTTCGATTTTTTCCAAACCTTTTCGTATATAATTTTTAGTAAATTAATTAAATTACCGGTTGCAACATAGCAAGAAGACATGGATCCAGCAATATTCATGAAACCCATAGCTATCATTTCTTTATTTCCATCCATGTTGTACCCTTTGATTGTAGCAAAAGATCTGCCAACTGCCACAGCTTCCTGTAAAATATATATTGCAATTAACAACAAGTACAAAAATCCAAATGCAGATCTTATTAATTTTTAATTTTCTTGGTATAATTATATTGATTATGAACAAAAGGGTATATGGATTTTTGAGGTAGGCGAACCGTTAGAGCGATGATGGCACAAACTAGCCCGATTTTGATTGCTTCTCTGAGGTGTGGACCGGTGAACTGCAACTGGTTAACCGAACTTGGATTCAATCCTCCTTTGAAATGTTTGATTATCTTAATTCCATGTTCATCTGCTCTTGTTAAGTATACAATCAGAGTGGACAGAATGACGGATACTAGCGGAGCAATTGCCGGTAACCAGAATAACTTTCTGTTCCTTTTTCCCTGAAATTTTCACCATGTTATATATAATCACCAAGAAGCAAAAAAAGAAGGGTTAGGTTCACGTGAGACCAGCATGTTTCCATGAGACCAAGTTTTTACACTTGAAACTTCACAGCAAAACACTGTGAAGGTAAAAAAATCCGAACCTTCACACCAAAAACACTGTGAATGTTACTTTCACAGTGTTTTGTTTGTGAAGTTTCAAGTGTAAATAGTTGGTCTCACCGGTCTCATGAAAACAGGCTGGTCTCACGTGAACCCAAGTCACGAAAAGAAAGGGCAAAAAAACTAAAGTGATTAAGATGTTTTGCTTACGATAAATCTCGTGATTAAGATGAAGATGAGGAATGAACATCCAAGGATAAAATTCTGAGGGTACCACTGTCAAAATATGAAGAAAAGGGAACTATTTAGTTATGGGAACACTTGAACGGAGGGAGGTTCAAGGAGAAATCTCAAAAAAAATAAAAAATCAAATAAAATCTTGGCAACTCTTGTTATGCATGTAATTTAAGTCTGTTTTTTGATTTTATTCATATGTGCATGTTATAGCTTACTTGTATGCAAGGGTGGCCCTGGGCCTAGGCCAAGAGGGCGACGGCCTAGGGCATCATCTTGTTAAGGGGCATCATCAAGTCCAGCCCAAATACTTGTTAGTAGGTTCATTTTTAGACTTTTTGGACCAATTTTTTTTCCGTTATGCATCATTCACGGGCCCGTTCATCTACCCAAACACAATTATATTTTATCGGCCTGCTTTCTTTCCCAATACAAAG
This sequence comes from Carthamus tinctorius, assembly GCA_001633085.1. Lineage (NCBI taxonomy): Eukaryota > Viridiplantae > Streptophyta > Magnoliopsida > Asterales > Asteraceae > Carthamus > Carthamus tinctorius. The sequence continues at coordinate 4,782 of LUCG01059029.1, read as the reverse complement.
TCCATCTTCGATTAATTGCCTAATCGGCCACACGAAATGGCTTAAGGCTACCACAAAAATCCAAACGATTGAAGGAAATCGTCAAATCGATCATATGACAATCATACGGAACGTATGATAAAGGGCATTTTTTGGCCTTTCGCCATGGGCACAAAAAATATCAGGACCGGCCCTGCTTGTATGCACATATGCATGATAGTTACCAAATTGTTTCTTAGGTTTTCATTTTTTATAGTTTTTTTGGTGAGATTATATATTTCCTCCTATCTTTTATGCCTATCCATCCTTCTATTCATGTGGGAAGGACGTTTGTCAAATAAAATATGGTGGGGATAATAAGAGGGTGACAGGTGTCCTTTCCACATAAATAGGAGAATGGATAGGCATAAAAGGTAGGAGGATGTATAATGGGGAATTATAAATGGACTCCCATGAAAGGAATGAGTAGGATTATATGAGCGTACAGGTAGAACCCATTATCGGAGGTCTATTTTTATGTGAGTGGGTCAAACGCCAGAGGGGATCCATATAACAACCCCCTATATAATTTCTATTTTCTGACAGTGTTATCCTATTTGAACTAACATAGCACTAAAATGAATTAAATAATGATTAAAATGAAAAGATAAAATAAGCATAACTCCCTATATGTCATTCTGACAATGACTTCTGTTCTGGGGATAGTGTAACCATTTTTCTTTTGATGATGAAGGAAAAAAAAAATAATTTGAAATACAAAAAGTGGATATATGTATGTAGCCAAAAGAAAAACAAAAAAGTGGATATACAAAAGGTGGAAACTTACTGAAGTGTGGAGTGATTTGGCAACAGAAATCAACACAGAGACAACATCAGTTTTTGTGGTGAAATGGCTGATGCCAAGCAAACCTTTGAGCTGTTGCAGACCTATAACAATGGCTGCCCCTGCCATGAACCCTACTATAGCTGCTTGTGAAAGAAAATCCACAAGAAAACCCAACCTATATATGAATCAACAATTACAAGGATTATAAAGATTTAGAAAAACCCATCAATTAATTTCTATAAAAAAGCCAATTAAGTATGTCCAGACTAATCCCGACAAATTATAGCTGTAGGACATCAGGTGATAACTCAATGGCCACAATTGTTGTGCATGCCTGGAGTATAGAACCCTGAGCAGATGGGATATTCCACCACATCTGCAGAGTCTTAACCACTACGCCACAACCCTTGTGGTTAATTAAGTACCGGAGTTGCATAGCGAATAAGACGAATTAAACATACCTGAAGAGTCCAAAAAGAGCTTGGAATGTGCCGGTGAAGAAGGTAACAGTGAAGACCAGCTTATTGTAGGATACTGGATCAGTTATAGGATTCACCACCTTGGAGACCATGGCAGATATCAGCAGTGACACCACCGCTACTGGACCGATGGCTAACTCTCGTGAAGTACCCATGGTTGAATATATCAATGGAGGTACAACGCTAGTATCTGATCAAGCAAAATATTGCAACATAAGAAATCGTATGTAGAGATATTTTTCACAAAAACGGTATTGAACTGGTGGTTGGTTTATTGCTTTTCAAATGTAAGGTCTTAAGTTCGAGTCTTATTACTGCAACAAGAGCTAAAATCTTGTAAAAATGACTGTAAGAGGACTTCAACACAAGACCTTACATATGAAAATCAAGGAACTAACCAACTCTACCAAGAAAAACTTATGTTCTTGGTGGCACACAACAAGTTTATACGGTGACATCTTTCACGACTTTGTATATTTTACACTACGACGGAGGAATGAAACGTATGCATAAGTTTAATGGGTTGTTTGAAGCTTACATAGGCCATATTGAGGCTTAAGTTGAGCTAAAGCAGCATACCCGATACTCTACATAAAATCAATCAAAAATTGTTAGTGAAATAGAGTGAAAAGAGACTTAAAAAGAGTGGTAATTCAGTGTGTGTGTGTGTGTGTGTGTGTGTTTTGGTGAAGAATTGTACCTGGGGAATGCATAGGCTGGCAAGGGTTAGCCCTGAAAGCAAGTCATTCTTGAACATGGAAGCCTTGTAGTCCCTAGCCCAGTTCAGTATCGGAAACACCGAAGGCAGAAACGACAAGAAACACGCCAATGGAGGCTGCGACGACGACGAACCGAGTTTCTTGTTTTTCTGACAGAACACAGCGTTTCTGAAGGAACCAAGAAACTCTTGGCTAAAACCAGGAGGATCGGGCGAATCAAGGACCCACTTGGTCCGTTCCGTGATTCGTTGCCGATCCTCGGAACTAAGCTGCAAATGCTCGTGTCTTTCCGTGGTAGGCAAGACACGGTCGTTTGCAGCCGAAGCAGAAACAGCAGTTGGCAATGATGAATTAGCCATGCTTTTGTTTCTTTTGAAGTGTTTGGGGAAACCCAGGTGTGTGAAGAGACTTAAATCATAATCTTGGAAACAAAGCAAAGCAGTTTTTCCAAAGGAATATAGATACAGATATAGAATGACTCAAAACCAACCAAGAAACATGCAAGAGATACTAAAGGACATAACCTACATTTATGCTGTTTTCCTTTCAATCTATACAACAAAGATTTGCTGAAACTTATAAGGTTTAAAAGCCTAGATGCTACTAGTAAAGTCTGCACATAATTATTCAAATGGAGTAAAAAAAAAACCCACTTAAAGGTTAGTGCTGACACAGTGCTTCCTCAGTTAATTTGGGTGCTTTTTGAACAGTAGTTGAAGTTGAATAATTAAGCTACAAAATCATGTCTAGATACATTGAACTAACAAATGTGAAGCTCCTATATTAGGTCAATTATACAGCCTTGGTGGATGTGTGCCATCATTATTATATTTGTGTAAAGTAGTGGCATTTAATTTGCTAGGAAATTGAAAAGAAAAGCATTTATTAGATATTATATGATGAAAAGGGGAGGTGTAAATTTAGCATCAAAAGAGAAGAGAAAGAGAAAGAGAAAGAGAAGCTTGTCTTTTCGGTAGATCCAACAACGTGTTTTAGGGACCATATATGATATTTGTAGTCTGGTTGCCGCATCCATGTTCGAATAACAATTTATATTTCCATTTAAATGATTGAAACCATTTGTTGTAAGTATTTGATTCCATTAGGATAGGATACCAAATGAAAAAAAATGGATGGTGTTTATAGAGCATATATGTACGAATAGAACACCTTAAAAAGCGATGACCAAAAATGCTCGAACTAAGAGCATCTTAGTGCAAAATATCGACCTTTCATCGATACATAACAATTTATCAAGTAAAATAGGGAGCTCATTGGATCAAATTCAATGGTGTCGGAATCTTAAAGGGAAATCATACTAGTTGGTTTAATCTATAAATAAAATAAAGGTACCCGGTAAACGATTTTAGTTGGATTCTTAAGTAACTCAGTGGGATGAAAAGTAACATGTGCATTATCATTTTCGTTCTTATGAACTCTATTAGAAGATGTCATGCATTGGTGAGACTATAAATAGTGAGACAAGCTATATTGAACAAAATCAAACCAAATTGTTTGAAAGGAAAGTATTGTTTCTTTTTCGTAAGTGTGAGTATTAATTCGATACCAATCTAGATAGGAAAGTACTGATTATCTAGGTTGTGTTTTCTAATTCTTGTGGATGTGTATAGATGTAGCTTTTGTATATATTTTGCATAACTTTTAATATAAAAATCAATTTATAACTGTGAATCATATTATCCATATTTTCACTATTATGATGTTATTGTATCGCAGCACGAACAACAGAAACTATTCTTGGCTCTTTTCTTCTTCCTTCTACACTTTATTCATCTCGTGACGTCTTTTCTAATCCTTCTGTGAAGAATGACGATAAACAACCAAAACCTGATTCACCCAAATTAGAAGCCAACAATTTAAATCTGATCATTCATGACTAGATTCTCCCAATCCATACTTCACTCATAATTCTGATCTTCCCGACTTGATTTTAGTTTCCAAAGCCTTTAACGGATATAATTACATGACTTGGAAAAGGACTATGACCTTAGCCTTGAATTCAAAGAACAAAGTAAGAGTTGTGGATGGTTCTATTGAACCTCTAGCTAAGAAAGTAAATCCATAGAGGCTTATGCAACAAGGTCAAGATGTAATGACATGATGCATTTTTTAAGATTTTATTGATTCATGGTCCTTTTAAGTTTTTATTAAGAAAATATTTTATATATCTAATCAAACATCAAATTTATTAAAATAAAATAAATATTATAATATTTTTATATTATAAAATAAATATTATAATGTTCCTGGGGAAATGTTATACAAAGGGCACACGGGGTTGTCCATTTGGATATTTTTTTAGCTAGATTATCACTCGTTGGCAATCTATTCAATCTCAAATGCTAGAACCTTTGACCTTACCCGAAATGGTTTTGTTCCAGCAAGTTGAAGGCCCACACCTACCTAGATACATATCATCGATTGCAACACGTAGGGAAGCAACAGAGAAGATACCTGAGTTTTCGAGTTCCCAATGCCAACATCGAGGTTTATTATTTAGCAGCGCTCAAGTCAAAAAAGTCCCGAAATTTGTCTTATGAATACGATCAGCAACCTTGCAGTTCCGATCCACATCAAGACCCGACAAACGTGGGAAACAAGAGGCTAACGGCTCCAAGTCACACTAACGGTCCTTGAGAACTCGTGTCGTTACCACAACCAAGGGATTTAGAGAACGGTCCCTTCAGGGCTAGATTTTGTTAGGACCAAATTGTCCTAATTAGTGAAAGTTTTATAAAGTAAGCTTTGAGAGGGATTA
>LUCG01058993.1:0-12889 GCA_001633085.1 Carthamus tinctorius | reverse complement strand
ATAATGGTTGCAGAGCGTCAGGCTTCTGAGTAATCTAACTAAATGCAGAATCCGATCACCGTCGTTCTAAAACCGTTACAAATCTAACATATCTTCAAAGAATCTGGAACAGCTAGGGAAACGAGAGAAATTCAATTTTCATGATTGGAAACTGAATTGGGCTAAAACTGGGCTGGTGTAATCTTTACAAACCATTTAGGAAAGAAAGATGGCTATTTGAGCGTAGGGATTTTGAAGCGTATCTATATCTGAATCTGGTTGGATCTGGAGGGCAACTGAAAGTGATCAACCATTTGGGCCATACTGAACATCAAAGCCCACTAAGAAATCGTGGCCCAAAACGAATAAAACTCGAAAGCCCGATTGATCGTATAGTCTTGAAAGCGCATCTGAAGATAATTCCCGAACTGAATTTGAGCAATTTAGCATACTTGGGAAAAAAATTCCGTCAAATTGTCCCAAACCCTGAAACCTGAATATATTTGAAACTTGAAGTGCAGGGACTGGATTTGAACATTTTGTCTAAAATTGACAAATAAATAAGATTGAAAGTTAAAGGACTAGAAGCGTCAAGATGAGAAACTTGAAAATTAAAGTATCCAACACTTCAAACTTCAGGGACCAATTTCGTAAAATGTCATCAAAGTTGGACCACTTTTTCAAGGCACGATGATTCGGATTTCCAATTTCCAAATCAATTTCCATTCAAGTTCAAGGCAAGTGACACGGACTTCTTCAAATTTTGACTTTCTTGATTATGTGCAAATCCGATTCCAAACCAAAGTCCGAGTCTAAAAAATTAGATTCCAAAAAAAATCACGAGACATGGGTTTGAATTTCCAACTTAAATTCCGATGCAAAAGAAATTTCGATTCCAAAATTCCCTTTCCAAAACTTCACTTTCTAATTCCGATGCCAAAATCTCCGGCCGAAAAATTAATTTTCCAAAAGTCCGATTCCAATTTAATTCCAAAGTTCAAGTCGCACTTTGTCCAAAAAACCGAGTCGGACTTTGTCCAAAAATCTGAGTTGGACTTTGTCCAAAATCCGAGTCTGATTTTCAGATCTGAAGAGTAGGGAGACGACTTTCCAAACCCAAAATTCTTTCCGGATCCAAGAAAATCGATGAAACAACTTGTAATATTCAAGAAATTAAGCCTAAAGTTGCTTCAAATCTCAACCTAAACACCCATCTTCATCATCAATCAGATCCAAAATTTTTGAATAATACGAACAGCTTCAAAAATCCAGAAAAAATACCTCTAATTGAATGATTTCATAGGAACAAACAAATCTGATGATTTGTTTGGCTCTTATACCACTTGTTGGTTCAAAACAATCAAACAATAGAAGGATTTAGGAGAAGAAATCGATAGACAAAAGAGTTTTGGAGAGCTCTCATCAAACTACAAGAAAAACACACACAAACACACTATTCGACTCTTATCAGGAAAAAATGATTCTCCTTTTTTCTTCCCAAACCCTAATCCCATTATATATAGGGCCCATATACAAAAGCCCAAACCCAAGCCCATTAGCTACAATTACTAGCTAATTACAAATTAATTCTTCTCAAAGCTTTCTTTATAAAACTTTATCTAATTAGAACAATTTGGTCCTAATAATTTTGATTTTGGTTTTTGGGGTTTCACTATGTTGCTATTTTAGATCTGCTTGTTTTTGGAATAAATTTCAAGATCCACTATTTATGTTGGTTTCATGATCTTGATTCTGTGTTACAGTTCAACATCATGTTCTTGATTAATGTTCAACAAGATAGAGGATGAGGATGAATATTCATATAAAAACAATAATCTGAAAATTAATTAGTGATGTGTATTTTAAAAAAAATATAAAAAATTTAGCGGTTACCTAATGGCTGGGTATCTGGATACATCAAATGGTAATTTTTTGAAAGTCAAATACATTAAATGATAAGTTTTAAGAAAAATACAAACACTAATTTTTAGCGACAAATTAGATACACTTTCGTAAACTAAACCCATATGTATATAGTTAGCATAAGTTGCATTACATCCTTCCTCCATACCATTTCTTGTTCAAGCTCAAGTTTCTTATGATTTTTGTTGATTTATAGGCCATTATTGTAAACACGCCCTTTGGAATTGTGAAAGAAAGACAAGAGGTGGAAAAGAAAGCAGAAAGAGGAAAACACATATGCGAAAAGATATTGGGTAGAAAGTTGGCACAAGTTATGCCATTTTAAAGAAGAAAAAATGCACAACCCGTCCTCGTTTCGATTTATGGATAGAAGCAAGCGTGCCTCTTTTGAAGGGAAAAACGCATGGCCCGTACTCCTTAATTTTGGATAGAAGCAACATCACAGGTCGTGCTCCTTTGAATGCAAAAAACGCACATGGCGTGCACCAAATGATAAACACCGTGATAACCCCGTAATAAGCACCATGAGGCCTTCGATAGCGTAACCCACAAGCCCGAACTGCCACATCAGCTTTACCCATAAACCCTCACTCACCAGGTCCGAAATAGGAGTACCACTACCAACAAGCCAAATATCCAATATATATATTTTGAATAAAAAAGAAAGGAGAGTGAGAGAGGGAGAGAGAGCGGGCTGAGCGGGTTGCCAAACCCGTTCATGAGCCCGACACACGAAGCCTGCATGGGGCGTATGGCTACCCAGCGAATCCCGTGAAACGGCATGGTGAGCCTGTGGCTATACCCCCAAGGGCTACCGACGGCCTGATAACCCCGTAATAAACACCTTGATGACCCCGTGATAACCCTGTAATAAACACCGTGATAACCCCATAATAAACGTCGTGATAACCCCCGTAATAAACACCGTGATAACAGTGTCATAACCCAGTAATAAACACCGGGATAATCCTGTGATAATCCCATGATAACCCCTAATAAACACCGTGATAACCTCGTAATGAACACCGTGATAACCAAGTAATAAACATTGTGATAACCAAGTAATGAACACCGTGATAACCCCGTAAATATAAACACTGTGATAACCTAGTAATAAACACCATGATAACCCTGTAATGAACACCGTGATAACCCTACAATAAACACCGTGATAACCCCGTAATAAACACTATGAAAAGCTCGTGATAAACACTATGATAACCCCGTAATAAACACCATGATAACCCCGTGATAACCCCGTGATAACCTCGTAATAAGCACCATGATAACCTCGTAATAAGCACCATGATAACTCCGTAATAAGCACCATGATAACCTCGTCATAAACACCGTGATAACCCCATAATAAGAACATGATAACCACGTAAAAAATTGTTGGAAAGAAGAAGATGGTAAAAAGATGAAGAATTAGGAAATCTTCCCAAGTTGGGAAGGATTCGTGGCCAAAATCAACGGAGCTTAAAACCTCAACCAAACCCATATTATTGAAGATGATTATATCAGGTCGACAAGTGTTTTTGCATTCTCGCAAATAGGAAGGGTTCTCGTTTGAACCCGTCCATGTATATATATGGCTGTGGACTCTAGTTGAAGTGCTAGATACAAATATTGCCTTGCAACTAAATTTCAGCTTTTGATGTTGACTTTTTCTGCACGGTAGTCAAAACGTTTAACGGTGGTCGAACAGATTCTTGAACGGGTTTTGGACGTAAACATGCCTCCAATACTGCAATCAGTCAAATTATTTCTTGGCAAGATAGAGCCTGTTGCTTTCTTCACCAAATTATATATCCTCAAAGAGGAATTTGAAAGTATACAGCAATTCTTGAAGATTATATGCTTTCAGTCTTTATTTTAAAAACATCAAATATCAACGATCCAAAAAGAACACCTGTTCTAAAGTTAATTTTCTCATTAACTTTGATTGGAATGGAAAATTTTATATGAAGTATTTAATTTACAAGATAGATATTTCAAAAAATAGCAAGTGGGTTGGTATTGAGTGACATTGGGTGCTTGATTGAAATTTTAGGCAGGCTTCATGATTTGCAACTCCCACAACCATTTATGGATAATGATGCACCAATGCATATCATGTACCAATTTTCAGAAGGAAAAGAAAATTAATTCAACATGTCCCATCCGAAAGTAGGATCCAAAAAAGATGAAACACACACAAACTTGTCGTTGTCACATATAAATTTCCACAATTCCACCTTAACATCCCAACCAGCGTCTACTCGATTGGTCAAGTGTGTGAGCATCTTTGCGTATTGTAGCTTTCTAACATACATTTATTGATTGCAACGAGCAAAATCAACAAACGTGTCAAATGCAACTAAACCTTAGCAAAGACCACCAAAAGTCGATATCATTGACTTCTTGACCTTAAATTTTTATCATGATTCTTTTTTCACTAGAATAACAATAATTCTTGTAAATATGTCAAGTGAACACTAGCATAACAATATGAGTGCATATTCACAATAACAATGATTTGTTTCCAACAAGTAGCAGCTATAACAATTGTAATTAATCTTTTATTTCACAACAATTATAACGCAATAACAAACTAAAAAGTCGATTACTCCTTTATTCAATAATGATAAGAGTGTATAACGCGACTATAAAAGAGAAAACCAGATGTACAGAATTACCTTTAAGAAGAAGCGCTCTTCGAGTGGGAAACACCGCTCGAGGAATTACTTGGATCTTGTGAACTCCCTTGGGAGGATGACTCGGTGAAGAAAACAACATGCTCAGTGTTATCAGCATATAACTTGATGGATCGTGGGATTGGAGGCATGTTCACATCCAAAACCCCTTCAAGAATTTGTTCCACCATGCTCATCGAAGGTCTACTCTCTTCCTCATCTTGGATGCACCAGAATGCAACTTTACAAATTTTACTCACTTCTTCAACGCTGCCTTCCCTGTTTAACCTACTGTCTAGTAGGCTAAGGATGTCACCTCCCGCCATAACTACACTCGCAGCCAAATAAGGGAAGAATGTACCCCTTAAATCTACAGATCGCTCTGCATTTCGCTTGCCATTTACTAATTCAAAAAGCAACATTCCGTAGCTAAAGACATCAGCTTTGGTTGTGACAGCCACCCCTGATAACCATTCTGGTGCTAGATACCCTCTTGTTCCTCTTATGGTTGTCAAAACCCTACTGAAGTCTCGACCAACAAGCTTTGCCAGACCAAAATCTGCAATCTTCGGGCAGAAATCAGCATCTAGAAGGATGTTTTCTGGCTTTATGTCACAGTGAATTATACAGTCTCTGCACTTCTCGTGAAGATAAACCAACCCTCTTGCAGTTCCAAGTGCAATCTCATACCTTGTTTTCCAGTTTAAAACTGGCTTTTCATGAAAAAGATGGGAATCCAAAGAACCATTTGTCATGTAATCATACACCAATAGCTTATTGTTACCTTCTGCACAGAACCCACGAAGGCGTACAAGATGAACGTGTTGTGTGGTACCAATTGTGCTGACTTCACTCCTAAATTGCTTCTCTCCTTGGCTCATGCTCTCGAGCTTTTTCACTGCCACAACGGATGAATCACGCAGAACCCCCTTAAAAACGGAACCAAAACCACCTCCACCCAGTTTGTCAGAGAAATTTTTGGTGGCGGTTTGCAAATCTCTGTATACAAAAGCCACCAACAAACCCTCCATCGTTGTTCTTCCAACCAATCTCCTCTTTCTTCTATATATAAGCACAATTAGACCCAAGACAAAAACCACACCAGCTACAGACCCAACAATGGTACTCATAGCGAACCCCTTACTATTTTTAGGACGTGGAAGATCTTTAGAAGCAACCTTGACATAGATTGTTTTCCCATTAGTGTCGAGTTCTGAGAGGTTCAAGAGGTCTCCATCCCAAACTGAACACTGATTATCGACAAAAGAGTAAGCTTTACAGGAGCAGTTATTCAAACAGTTGGTACGACATTCTCCAAAACTCCCAGCTGCCACAAAATTATGTGGAGGCATATCCTTGACTGTAATCATGAGAAAACCAGGAGTTTCCTCGTTTCTCCCACACTGCAAATCGGTTTTGCTCACACACCCACCAGAGAAATCACTCTGATTCCAATCACTCTCTGATCTAGGCTTGAAGCCAGTCAAGCAGTTACAGAATGGCAATCCAGACTCACTGCAAATACCAAAAGACCCACAAATAGCATATACCTGACACTGTGTTTTAGGTTGAGACCAAAAGATGTTCCACTGTTTCTCAGCCTCCAACCATGTTTGTTGTTGAACTTGTCCTGAAGTGTCCATTATAAATCTAGATATAATGGAATTATCATACACAGAATATGTGAAATAACTCTCATTCTCATTCGAAAAGAAGCTGAAATTATAAATGTAATTCAAATTCATTTCGGGTACTTGGCTAAATATTTTCCCATTCCAATAACCACTCGTCCAATATCTGTTGGAGTTATTCCACTTACTTATATACGCCTTCTCTGAGGGATCAAACTCCAAAGAAAAAAGTCCTACATCAGGATTTTCTCTGCTTTTCCATGAAGTAAGAAGCTGGCTTTTTTTAGTTCGGTTATCATAAGCAAGTTTAGCACCAGGCAACCAAGTATCACATGGGTGATCAAAACTTTGCCAAAGTTCAACTGAATTTGACTGGTCTGTCAAAACTAAGTTACCATCATCACGAATAACAACAACTGCAGAATTCGAATTGGTGGTGGTGGTGACGTTTGTGGACCAAATCTGGAAGTTGGACTCATTTAAGAGCACTAAATTACCATCTACAATTCTTAATTCAGACTTGAAGCTATCAGATACGGGAGTTTTTCTGTTTGCTACCCAAACTATGGTAGGAGGGTTGGAAGCTATCTTTTTATACCATATGCCTATATAATAGTTTGAAGAGTTACCTGGCTTGAAGAAACCCAGCACAAAGTTTTCACGTTTGGATATGATTGTTTCGTCTCCAGATAGAGACTGGTTTGCATATAAGGTGTCAGCTCCGGATGAGAAACAAACGGTAAAAGAGAGATACAGGAGGAGCAAAACCCACATTAAACTGTTACTCTTTGTGCAGCACATGATTCATACAAAGTTTGGACAAAGAAGATAGACACAGAGAGAAAGAGAGAAGACAGATACAATATCAGATGCACAAACATATTAACATTATTGGGCTTTATAGAACTGACAATTTACCCCTCTCCAAAAAGTCATGCACGATTGGTTTCCAGTCACAACGAGAATAGTTCTCTAACTTGCTAAAGCCGCTTGGAAAATGATTACAAGAATAAGTCAAAAGAAAATAAAATTCCAAGTCCTTTCTCCATGCACTGTAAAGTTGAAAGACTATCGTGAAAGAGTTTTTGAAAATTTAAGGAAGTTGAATAAAAACACAATTTGACAGTGAAATGGTTCAACAATAATCCGTATTTCACACGTTTGACGAGTCACATCCATCCCCTTTCACCACAACTAAAGATTGCAGAGTCAAATACTCTATATGGTGGAACTTGACATCCATTTTTCCTCCATCAGGTTCAAGCAAATCTATATCAGGCATTTATGGTACCCACTAGTATTCATCTCCAGCCAACCTCTGATTATCTCACTCTCAATGTATTTTTTGGGTTGGCATGAAACAAGATTAAAGTTGCACATAAACACATGCTATATTGAAATATTTGACAATCAAAATTAGGGAGCAAAAAAATCTAAAGATCCAACAGAAATTGTAGCCATATAAAGAAGAATAAATTGACAAAACTTATAACTGAGTTGCATAGACACAAATGGAGCATTAAATTTGGAGTGAGAAAATGAACTGGAAACATAAAGGAGGGCCATCCTTCCTACCATCAATACTGAATAAAGTCAGCACTTATCCGATTAGAGCAAGTAAACGGCCCCTAAATAAATAATAGTACCATCTGCGGCCTTTATTCGTATAATTCACCACCAAAATCTTAATAGGAGTTGTATCCATAAGTAATTTAGAGTATATATCCATCACTCATTCAGCAACTAACAAAATTTATTCAGAACACCAAAACACACAAGTAATGATAAATTAGCAGAAAGTGGACCTCTGTTCCAAGAAGACGATAAGCCGGCGGTATGATCCACTGATATCTTTCCATTTTCCATTTGTTGTTCGTATCAATTGATGAATTTGAAATTGGGGTCTTGGATTTCATCATTATTCGAAATCTAGGGTTTAAAGGTTGAGAATGGTTTGGCGGGCTTTTTAGGTCCCAATCCCCAAGGAATTATGTTTTTCTTTTATAAATATAGACAATTATTTGACGTCAGACTCCGCTTGAAGTAACGGAACCTTTATCACCGGTTAGGCTGCACACAGTCAACCCTTCCAACCCTCTCACTTTTTAATACCACATCAGCTGACACATCAATTTTTTCTTAACCCTCTCTTTACCCTCCCATAACCCTCTACAACCCTCTACCACTTTTACCCAACCCTCACAACCCTCTCACTTTACCCCACACACAACACACACAAACTCAGCAACAAAAGCAACGGCATGCCCTACCCGCTTACCACCTAGCCTGCCGGGCTCTGAAACGGCACATCGGTACCCGCTGATACCCGCCGGGCCCGGCGGGCTCAACCCGCTCAACCGCTGCGTGCAGCCTTAGAAGCAAAAAAAAATTCTGCGTGGGAGGATTGAAGAATGAGAATGAAAATGGGAATGCAGGAGAGAGAATGAGGGTAGGAATGAGCATTAATGTTGTTTGGGGTTAACCTAATATAATCAATGAAAAATTGTTTCATATTAAAAAAAATATATGTTCTTACAACTTAAAAATACAAAAGATGTTTCATTTAACATCGAGAAAAGAAACGACATATGAGAAAAAGAACTAAGTAAAAATAAAATTTATGTTCCGACCAATTTGGTCAGGATTGAAAATTAATGGATCTGCATGAATGATTCCATTATATAATATCAAACCAAACAACAGTTTTCATCATCATTCTCATTCCTTACCCCCCAATACCCTCAACCAAACACCTCCTTATTTTGACCGGTTAAGGCTGTGTTTGGNCTAGCTTTTTGAAACACTACTTTGAGTAGCTTTTTGGGAACTTTTTGTAGCTTTTTCCAATTATACCCTTATTAATATTAATTATTAAATTCAAATATACTCTTTTTGATCATTTTACATACTCATAAGCTAGTTTTTGCTAAACATAATTTTTTCAACAACCAACTTATCAGCTACTAACTAGCTTATCAATCAACAGCTAGTTTATCAGCTACCAGCTAGCTTATCAGCTAGTTTGCCAAACATAGCCTAAACCTTAAATGGTTACAGGTTGGTTATGGTTAGGGGGTTAAAGACGCTTAATCAATTGAGTTTATTATTAACCGGTTAATTTAGGTCACTCCGTTACAATTTAAAAAATAAAACTTTATTATACTTTCAAATTAATTACATCAATTAAAGATCTGTATTCGAATGATCTCATGGATTGTTTGTGTTTTCTGCGTTTTGTAACTTGGTATCTAAGCACATACACCATACAAACTTATTTATAGTGTTTTTGGAGGGTTTAAAATGCAAAAAAAATAGATTTGAAAAAACAGTCAAAAAACGGCTAGTTAACGACTCGTTTTTTTAATTCGGTTAATGTTATAACTTGTTACGAACTGATTACGGGTCGGCTATAACCGGTTACTCAAAGTCCTCCAAAAACCTTAACCAGTTACAACTTTTAAATACTTAACTAGTTACGCACCATATCGGACCTCAGTTAACCACCGATTGGATCAAGTCCCAGGCCCATTTGGGCACCTCTAGCTTGAACTCTAGCTCGACTAACAATATTCATACTCGAAGACTACGTAAGATATTCGATATTTTTATGTATAATTAGTTTTAGAGTACATTACATGATTTGTCCTCGTGGTTTACATAAAATCATATTGTGTGTCCCTAAATCAAAGTAAGGGTCCGGTTTCAGTGAGAAGTTAAGGTTTACGTGAAAAGGGTGAGAAACAGTTACCAACCCTTGGATGAATTGGATGCATAATAGGATGAGATAAGATGCATCGAAATGTACTAGATCAATTTCCTTTTAGAACACGATTCGTGGGAGGGCATGAGATTGAAAATGATCAACGGTGCAAGTTCACTTCCCATGGCTGTGATGGCTTCGGCCATTGGCAGCAGGGCCCATAAGGGCATCAATTTTTTTCAAGCACAATGGAGTTAGTAGGTTCATTCCAGCCCATTTTTCACTATTTCCAACTTCCAAGGCCTGTGCTGTTGCTGCGTACGTTGTTGAGAGGCAGAGGCTAGAGAATTTTCTTTCACAAATTCACGAAATCCACAAATCGGTATTCATTCTCTCCTACGATTCTGAAATTTCGATTCATTCATTGGTTCCCTTTATCTCTCGTTCGATTACTTGCAACACTAAATCAGTTGTTGTTCTAGATTCATGCTCGATTGCATGATTTGTATCCCTAAATCGCTGCTCTATTGCATCCCTAAAGCTGTGTTCTCGAGTTTTTTTAGGGAGGAAAGGAAGGAAAAGGGAAGGAAAGTAGAAGGGAAAGAAAAAAAAATGTTGTGTTCTCGAGTTTTTTTAAGGAGAAAAAGGAAAGGAAAGGGAGAGAAAATAAGGTTGATTTTCCTTCCAAAACTTTCCTTCCAAATATGGGAGGAAAAGGAAGGAAAGGAAATGAGAGGGTAAAAAATATATTATAAACATTAAAAAGATTTATAAATTTACACATATACCCATCAATTATATTCTCCTGCAAAATAAATAAGGGTATATCGGTAAAAGTAGCATCTTTCCTTTCCTTTCTCTCCTACTCAAGAACATGAAATTTTTTTTTTCCTTTCTTTTCCCTTCTTTCCTTTCAATTTTAAGAACACAAATAAAATTATTTTTTTGTTTTCCTTTCCATTCATTTCTTTTCTTCCCCCTCCCTTCCCTTTCTCTTCTTTCCTTACAAAACTCGAGAACACAACGTAAATCGAAATCGATTGTTGCTCTATTCCATCCCTAAGTTGATTGGTGCTCGATTGCATCCCTAAATGGAAATCGATTGTTGCTCTATTGAATCCCTAAATTGATTGTTGCTCGATTACTGACTGCTTGACCTGTTGATTCGGTAATCAATAGTTGGTTGACTTGTTGTTTGCTTCATGGCTGTTTGGTGTTTGCTTCATTGAGATTCAATTGAGTGACAACAACATGCCAGGTGTTTTCTATCCTATATTGCTATATTAAATACTATATGTTTTCTTTCAATATTTTAGACATGTTTTGTAGGTAACGAGTAAAAAAAAGACATTAATGGAAGTGATGTATTTTATGTTTTTATTAAGTGATTTTGATCTATGTCCCTCGTTGCATAGTTTTTATTTTATTTAATAAAGACCTGACTTAGGGTGAGTTGTCTAGCTTGATTAGGTTTTAAGCCGCCTTAAAAAATTCATTTGCATAGTAAAGGGCATTTTTCAAGCCTTTTGCCATGGGCATCCGGAACCTTAGGACCGGCCCTGCACATGATGTGTAATTTTGTCATTTCAGATTTTCAGTCATTTTATTTATTTTTAATTTTATATTCAAATCACAGGGGCTAAGAATGTAATTTACTCTATTATATAATTAATTAATAAGAAAATAAAAAATAACATTTTAATATTAAAGTATTATATATATATATGAATATATCTAAAATCCATGGCGCACACGGTATATACTCTTCCACGAAACCATCGCCTCGGCTAACCTGCACAGTATATACTCTTTCACAGATTGTTCGTGAGATGGGTTATTTGAAAAAGGTGGAGATCATCCCTAGCTGGAGGTCGTCGAGGGTGGAGTTTGTGTTTGAGTTTTAATTTACATTGGGGAGGTGAAGTTTGCCCGCGGTTATGGACGTGTTCGGTGGATGTGTTTTGTCTCCGGCGACCGACGTGGTCAGACCGGTGGAGTAGGAGACGAAGCATTTCATGTCAATGATTAGAAGATGGGGTTGTTAGAGTGAATTACATATTTGGTCCCTCTGTTCAATAAATTAAGAGTGAATTACATATTTGGTCCCTGCTGTTTTAATAAAAAAATAAAAAATATAACTAAAATGACTAAAATGCCCTTGTAATTAGCATGTTTAACAGAAAATTCCAACAGAGTTAGGAGTCAGGAACCCAACTTAATTGTTATAACATGCAAACCACAAGAACGTAAGCCATAAATATTTCATTTTAGGGACCCATAGTGTTAAAACCACCAAACCACAGGGACCAAAAAGGTGGTAATTCACTCTTTAAAAAGTTATTAAAGTTACCCCCTAACATTTTTAATTTTTAATTTTTTATATATATATTGGGGATATTTGGGTAATTGCCTCCTTAAAATAGTAGGCAGTTCCCCCCGCCCCATTTTTTTAGAATTAAGATTGTTGTTCTGAGTTTGTCTGCACACAAATTAGTTTCTGGCTCTGCCCCTAATTGTACGTATTGAAGGGATTACAAAAAAATGCACCGACCTTTTGAAACATTAATCATAACTCGTTACACACATAAAAAAAGTGTCATGGAAACAAAAACAACAAAATGGACGCAGCTCGATCATCCCGTACTAGATTGGAGGAAAAACCAACAATTACATTTAAACATACTTTGAACAATAAATGGTCTAATGCATATGCAAAACCATGTTTTAGGTCTAAACATGATGTATAATTTGTTGGAATTTANCTTCGAATCGGTATATCGAGTGTCCAAAATGGATAATGTGTGAATGAAGATATCGATTCTCAAAGATGAGTACTTGGGTTTTGAATTGTGTAACTGAAGTTGACAGATTATGAATTAAATCGTACGTTTTTATTCTCGAATTAAAATCCTTTGTCAGTTTCGTACGTTTTTATTCTCTTAGAATTAAATCGTCGGTTTCGTATGTTTTTATTCTAGAAT
>LUCG01058990.1:0-12738 GCA_001633085.1 Carthamus tinctorius | reverse complement strand
TTAACGAGTCGATCCCGAGTAGCTCACGAACAGCTCGGCTCACTTACACCCCTACTTAAAGTCTATGTTAAGTTCCTCACCAGAGCAAAACTTGACATGTAATGTTAGTTTAGGCAATCTTCCATTGTTGAAGTTACCAACTCTGTGTAAAAAAGAATTTTTCTCATAAAACTTTAGATTTTTTACGTAAAACTTACAACCACACATTTGAAAACTTGATCGTAACTTCAATTTATAATTGAACAAGTCAACACAAGTTTCAAAACTCATAGAACTTAAAGACCGAAAAAATTTCGAACAAAAAGTTGCATATTAAATTAACTCTGCAGAAAATGTGTCATACATTAACACGATCAAAACTCATCGATAAAGTACTAAACGTAAAATTCTAAATAAATAACAGGAATATGATGAGCAAAGGAAATGAACCTGGAAGATTTTGATTATGGAATATGATTAAGTAATTTCGTTTTGCTCGGGCCGACAGCCAATTCTTTATGGCTGGCCGACCGAGAATCGGGCAAAGTTTCCAAACCCATCAACTTGGCTACAATAGTTGGCGGGCTTGAATCGGGCCTTGGCCAACCGAGACAACCCATTGTCAAATTGTGGACTACCTGCATAAAAGATATAGTAAAGTTTGATGTCAAAGAGATATGAAAGCACGAATAAGGGACTGTTTGTTAGCAGCTTAATGAGACTCGTAGCTTATTCGTCAACTATACATAACTATTTCGTAATTGGTACTTTGGTAGTAGCCTAATGATATAGAAAGCGACTTATTCATTAAGCTTCTTAAGGGGAACTTTATGCAGAAATCCAAATTTTCCAAACATGTCACTCCCAATTAAAAGCCAAACAAAAACCTCCCCGAAGGAGACTGAGCAATCGAAGTAGCTGAAATCGAATACATAAAAAGTTGACCAAGAGAATGTCAATACTTACAGTTTACATATAGATTTACAAGACTATATTAAGTGAAAGACTCAAAAAAACATTAATAGAGACGATAGTAACAAATTCCTTGATGGGCTTGCAATTGCATGGTAACTTTATAATTTTATTAATAAAAAATAAATACATCTTCATATTAGTAAAGGATTGTATGGCTTATGAACAAAAAAATGTGTATTCTAACAAATAATTGGTCCCTCTATAGTTAGGAGCTAAAATTTCAGTATCAGTCAACCATATCAAAATTAAGGGTTAAGTACATGAGAGTGTATCGAACTTGTCACGTTTTATCATTGTATGTACCCAACTTTAAAAATTACCAATTAATGTACTAAACTTGCAAGAATTACCATTGTGTGTACCCAATCATTGCTAGAATTGCCATTGTGTGTACTCTTGCCATTGCTAGAATTACCAATTTGTGGTTTAATTATAAAGTTAGGTACACACAATGGCAATTCTATCAAGTTCAGTACATTAATTGGTAATTTTTAAAGTTGGGTACATACAATGATAAAACGTGACAAGTTCGATACACCCTCATGTACTTAACCCCAAAATTAAACGTCATTGAAGTTAGGTTAACATGTATAGGGGGCTACAAAACTGTAATAGCTTCATACTTCACAACAGACCTCAACATTATTCTTAGAACATGAAGGCTTGGAAAGCATACATGATTACATGATCATGACAGACAAGAAAATCAACAAACCGAGCCAATCAAATATCAATTGGCATAGCATTTCTTCAATAAGAGATTATATCATCATAAGCCATTGAGTCTAGCCTTAAAAACTAAAAAGTACTTTTCAAGACAGCCCTATATGCATGCACAATCACCACATAACTTTCAACACCTTAAGATATCCATCTGGCCACCATTTTCACTATATAGAAACAAAAGACATACCTGAAGCAAACCCATAGCATAGGTGATATAGTTTCACATCCTTCCCTGACTAGTAATTCGGATCTCATTCTCGTCAACTGGTTGCTCTGCTCTTGGCCTTTCCACCTTATGGTACCGATCCATCTTCAAAACTTAAAACCACAAATCAAAACCTCATTAACAATAACTAAAAGCTTATAACTGTAACAATCTCAAGAATGCAATTTCCTCACCACTCCCCAACAGCAGATTACAAAATCCCACAATCAGACACTAATTACAAAAGGAACAAAAAGTAACAAGAGATTACAAAATCTAACTCCATGCATGCACCTTAAAACCTAGAATTTCTCAACAAAAACAAAATCGTAAATCCAAATAACAAAAATTTATATATTCAAGCATGGAAACAACATCGTTTCTTATGATCAATAGATAGCGAATTAGTATGATCAATAACCTTTTATGCATGAGAAATCAAAGAGTGCATCTTATATAACATCCAAATTCAGATGAGATCGTGAAACAATCACTCCAAAGAAACAAAATCAACAACTAAATTCGTTTGAAAATGGCAAAATTAACAAAAAATATATGTAAATTGGAGTGAAATCAGTTACGTAGAAACAGAAAGAATCAGATAACATACCTTTTGTTGGAAGATTAGGATAAGACAGTGAAGGAAGAGCCCTCTTTCTTATACAGCTACAATTTTCTTCGTTTAAGCCCTAAACCGTATTCCCATGGAATTTGGAGTATTTATAGCAGCTGTCTACAAAATCTATTTAAATAATTGCTTTGAAATACAAATTTAATCATAATAGCTGATAAGCGATGCTTCGACGGTTCCTCGAAGAAACCTGGGGAGAAGGCAACGATGAGTTTTGCATTACGTGATGAAACCTAATCGCCCAGATGAAACCTAATTGCCGACGATTTGATCGATCGTTCCTCAATTTCGGGGAGAAGGGAATCTGATTTTGGCGCTCCCGCCTCCCAGTAAGGTGCGGGTTTGGGAAATTGGGCAAACATTATTCAATTTAAAATTATTTGCAAAAATTAAAACTATGCTCAATTGTATCGGGTTTATGCTAAAGAACCGAGTAATATTTACAAACCAAGAGAGCATAATAGTACCTGGTTTTGTAATTTCAACCGGGTAGTATATATAAACCACCTCTAATACACCTCTAATAGTACCCGGTTTTATAACTTCAACCAGGTAGCATTTATAAAACACCCCTAATACACACTAATACAAACTCGGTTTTGTAATTTCAGCCAGGTAGCATTTATAAAACACCATGGTAAATGCCAATAGAACCTGGTTATTTAAATTTCCTGGTTATATTTAGAGGGTACAATTAACCTTTGTGTAGTAGTGGTTGTGAACGTGAGGACTGCTAAAATCGCGCCACGTGGCAATATTTTCTCTGAATATGATGCATTATTCAGAGTAACTAAAGACGCCTAAGCTTTATTTACTTTAAATAATGCATGATATTCATAGTGAATATTGTCACGTAACACGATTTTAATGGTCCTTACGTTCACAATGAAAAATGAATTTTCATTTTAACTTTCCTCCATATATATATATTTATGATTTCTAATTAATTGTTATCCATCCCTCCCTATGGCTAACTTCAATTTTTAAATATGTTGAGATTAAAATATCAATACATTATAAGAAAAAACTAACAACACATTTTAAAATAACAAATACAAAAACAACAATGACGTATAAACGTATGGAAAATAAAATTGTAATTTAAAAAATATTGGTGTTAAAATAACAGTTTTGAACAAACTACAAGGACTAGAAACGTAATTTAATCTATTTTTAGTGAAGACGTTTGGGATGACGTAGGAAATCCTTTTGAAATGCCAAGTGGGGATTGTCTGACTGAATACACTAAGCACAAGCCGGCTCCATACACTTATCCATCTGCAAACCGATTGCTTGAACAATAAGCTAACACTAGGGTTTTAAATGGGGACCATCTGGAGCGGAGCACCCAAATCCACAGAAGAAATCCAAATGGCTCTTCCCAAAGCCAAGGAAATCGTCTCCTCTAATCCCGTCGTCGTCTTCAGGTTCTTAATTTTCATTTCCTTTGTTGCTTTCGATTCGATGCTTAAATTTGCTTATTCTGTTCAGTTCATTCTCTATCTTTTTGATCTACAATTCTACTTTCATTATCTTTTGCTTATAATTGATCTCATGTTTGTGGCAAGGAATGGAGTAACTAGACCATCCAATTGTCTAATTTCATGCTTCTGTGTCCCTATTATCCATCGATCCTAGAGAAATTGAAAATTTGAACCTACTTTTTAACCTTGAAAATTGTTAAAAAAAACAACTTCTTCGAAGTTTGCTACAAAGAAGGTATATCGTAATCACAACATCTCTTTATAAAAAGGGGGAGATATAACTTTTGATGACTATTCATTTACTACATCTTTTCTTTAATCCAAAAATCAGGAATAGATGGCTTAATGATATAGAAAATGGCTTTTATTTGATAAGCTTCTTCTAGGAGCTGTAGGTGAAAAGCCAAGTTTTTTCCTTCCCAAATATAACACAAATATACAAGTAGATTAATTCACACAGACGAGGTAGGTGATGTTTGGCAAAAATATTCTAGCTTTATAAGCTAGAAAAGCTAGAATAGCTTTGGATGAACCATAAGCTAGCTTATTGAAACGCTAGTTGGAGTAGTTTTTCAGAAGCTTTTTGTAGTTTTTTTTCCAATTATACCCTTATTAATATTAATTATAATAACCCAAGATACCATTTTTGGTCATCTTATATATACTCATAAGCTAATTTTTACCGAACATAATTTATTCATAATTTTTACCGAACATAATTTATTCATAAGAGCTAGTTTGCCAAACACTAACCTTAATGAAAA
Organism: Carthamus tinctorius; assembly: GCA_001633085.1. Classification (NCBI taxonomy): domain Eukaryota; kingdom Viridiplantae; phylum Streptophyta; class Magnoliopsida; order Asterales; family Asteraceae; genus Carthamus; species Carthamus tinctorius. The sequence continues at coordinate 7,974 of LUCG01058990.1, read as the reverse complement.
ACCAAGTAAACAGCCCTTAAAAGAAAGAAAATAGATGCATTAATGGAGTTTTAAACCCATCGATTACTCACTTTTGGCAGCAAAACTTACTGTGGATACTGCACGAAGGTCAAAAAGCTGTTCAAGGAGCTTAATGTATCGTACAAACTTCTTGAATTGGATGAAGAAAGTAAGCATTCATAATTCCTGACCTTATTTCATCCCAACTTTTCAAGAAAATATACAACATTTGTTTTAATGATCATGAAAGGCGATGGTGACGCAATTCAATCAGCTCTAGCCGAGTGGACGGGCCAGCGGACAGTCCCAAATGTGTTCATCGCTGGGAAGCACATCGGTGGTTGCGATGGTGAGTGTTTTTCTTCAGCCCTTCTCCTTCTTTTGTTGATAAACATGGTTAGTTGGTTGGTGTGTAACTGTGACTGTAACTTATTGATTCAGCTGTTATGGAGAAGCATCAAGCAGGGAAGCTGGTGCCAATGTTGACAGAAGCAGGTGCCATTGCCAACAACTCTGCTCAGCTCTAGTTAGTTAGTTGTTATAACAAACACCATATTAATAAGACTCATCATATGATATGGGTTTATAATTTACATTGTGGTGGTTGTAAATGTATATTTACATTTTCTATATGATATATTATATTTCTAAATTATCTTCAATTCTCATACGAACCCACATCTCATTCGTTGTTATGTTCGGTATCTATTCAACAAATTTATCAAAATAATTATTTATATTAGGGTAAAAGATGATTGATTATTTAGCCATTAAAAGCATTTTATTTATCATAAAAAACTGAAAACAATTTATCTAATCCATTTAAACATCATGATCTAAACAAAGTTTATTGGAATAAATAATCATCAATTATCTTGTTAACATTTATTGAACATAAATGCAAAAAAAGTCATATTTGAAAATATATGTATATAGAGGGGTACATAATGGTTAATTATCTAATTTAGATATTAACAAGGACTTAACAATCACATTAAATCTAATAAACAAAAGATATCAAGTTTATTGGTTGAGTTCAGTGTCTGAATTCCAACCCAACACATGATTTGAAGATGTTACAACTTAAACTTTAGTTAAAAGTCTGAATTCCAACCCAAAGTCTCAATTCCAACCCAACACATGATTTTAAGATCTTACAACTCAATTAGACAAATGGATCTGAGGTTGAATCATATCATTTTTTTAATCCGTTTTTACAATACAAAGGTCGAAGAAAAAAAGAAATATTGTTTGTTTATTCAAGTAGGGTTATTTCACGTCGGCTTCAAGTAGGGTTATTCCACGTCGGGTTGGCTAGGTTGGTTGAAATTTTAAGCACCCCTATGATGTACCAAATATTGATTGGTTCAAGAAATTCAATATGGCATCTTGTCCTCTAGGTTAGCTTCAGGAAAACAAATAAGAAAAATCCAATAATAAAATGATTGGAATTGATATTTGAATGGAAATAACTCAACCTGACATGGATATGCCACTCTTTCTACCCAAATAATATACTTGTTGTCTTCACCTCTATAATATATTTAGAACAAAATTTCACAAATGGATGAATGGTTAACCCATATAATCCACGACCACCGGAATTGCTATTCCGATCATTCTCCCTTTCCTCCATCAGTGCGGAATCAGAACCATCAGCAACATTCTTCAAAATATCAATCAAATGGCAAATGGCAAATGGGTTTCGGTTCATATTGGTGGGTCAAGATTCTTCCTTGCCTGTTGCAATATAAGAGCAAAATTTTATATATGAGGCTACATGAATCGCGATTCCATAAATGGCAAAAAAAAAACGGATTATAGAAAGATGATACTCACCATCACTGGCTGCCTGTGTGCTTTCCCGTGGCTTCTTTGCCATCCTCTTTGCATTCTCAGCTGTCATCAAGATTCAAAGATGTATTTTAGATACAACGCAACATTTCTCGCTACACAAGGGATTGATTATAAGGCTTCAACCTATGGTTTTAGGAAGGTTTTAAAAGGTCATACATATCTTGTAAAAATTGCAACAAATAAGTTAAATATCTGATTACGAATAAGTTGTTGGTATTATAATCTAGGTATATAAGATGTATTTTAGATATTTGCCAATTATCATTTTAGTTAAACTAGGTTCAAGTCAAACACACAGGGAAAACTTTAAAACTGAAAATGGCATTCTTGCGCCAGGGGTAACTAAAATCTTGCATTAATCAAACCAACACCAAGAATGAACGGAATTCATGCCAACCAGGATTACCTTTAAATTTCCTTTTCTTGTGAGCTCGCCTCCTCTTTCTATCTTCTTGTGTTAGTTCTGCTTCTTCTTTAATATCTCCTTTGCCAGAAAATACTTCCTCCGGAGCCAGCATGGCTGCATCTGAGACTGCCAGAGGTGCAATCTGCATCCACGAAAAAAAAGAAAGATGAATATTTAGCCAACAAAACCATGAATGCAAGCATTATGAATAAAATGAGATGTTTCTAGAAGAGTTGATACCTCTTCCATTGCTAAAGCAGGTACATTTGTTTGAATAGACATGTCTTCGATCACCTGTACAAGTTATTTCATTAGAATTAGTACAAAAACAAGGTTAAGGAGGTCGAACAAATTGCAAACATGTTGGTAAAAACAAAGATAAGCATCGATGCATACTGGTTTTGGCGTGAAGTGGAAATGTGATAAAGCATCCAACTTCAAGCACAATTTCTTGAAAAGAAGACTTGCCTAACAACATCAAGTGAAATATCTGTAAGAAACAACATTATAATGGGAAATAAAACAATATTTGCAACCCTAAATGATTAGAGAACTGAGAATGTGAGCTAAAAAAACGAGAATATCCAAGTTAACCCGCAGTCTACCTCCTTTTTTTGCTCATCCGAGAAAGACAATGCTTGTGAAACCAGGCCAGTCTTCTGAGCATACTCATCCTGCAGAAGGATGGAAAACATTTAAATTGGAAAGAACCGCCCTGCTAAGCACTAAGGAATTATATTAAGACAACACCACATATAATCCCTACTGAATCTGAAGATGTATGTCTCATTCTGTTCAAACCATAATCATCTACTATCACTATTATTGAAAGGGCAATTTTCTGTGATATTATATCACATATTTAATGATCATCAATATGAACTGATTGTGATAGCTCTGGAAGAAAAACGAAAAATTCTGTCAAGGAATATAAACTGGTAGCTGAGACTTCAGTTTTAAAGAACAAATCGGCTCCCAATACAAGTGGTTGAGCAAGGTGCTTGATTCGACATAAATGATATGGTTGTAATTTTCTTTCTCTGACACCATTAGAAATTCGGACACATGTATTAAAAACAAAGCAGCCAAAAGAGGAATTCTTGCATTAAATAAACCAAGCAGGGTATACTAACCGCATATAATTCACCAAGGCCCTTCTTACTCTGATTCTCATCCTGCAAAGTTAACATTGCAACGTTTATTCTCCCAGAAACATATATAAAACCAGCTATTGAAAAGAGCGAGGGCGCAGCTATTAGACACTGGCATATCATGCTTTACCAGTTCCTTCATTTCTCTTGGTGCTTTGGAAGGTAAACTAGGAGCCTTCTGAACATCATCAAAGTGTCCCTGACAACAATACATCACAATGTTGCTTATTAGAGAGGGAATAAAAGAGCATGCATACATTCAGTTTACTATCTCATGAATATAACAGGGAAAGGTAGAAGTAACAAATATAAAAGAGCATGACAAAATGTTGAAACATAACTATATCAACTCATGGGATCTTATAATCTATATAATGGGTTACAAATGAATTACATTAGCTATGTTCGATGAGCCTACTACATCCAACGGGAATGCACTAGAAGGCGTGGTGTTTATGCAGCAAGCTAGACTACTCACACATTTGCTTATAAAAATAAGGGGTTGTTTGTTTGTGGTTTAATGGTCCGGAAGACTTGTTTGCTAAGCATATAGGGTGTTTTTTTTGCAACTTATTGATTAAGCTGATGATTGATTGTTAAGCGGTTAAGCCATCTATCTATTAAGGCTTAAGCCATGAAAAAGACCTCTGCTACCCCTCTTGCAAATAGATGCCTCTTCCCTCAACCCTTCCTGAAAATCCACCCCTCTAAAATCGATCGTCCTCTTCCTTGCCGTTCGACTATTCTCTTCCTCCCCATCCCCTTGCTTTCTGTTAGCTATTCCGGTGGAATAGTTTAGCATAAACAGGTAATAGACAAGACAACATAAACTGGTACACTTTTAGGGGTTCTTCTGCAATTTCTTGTTTTGGACTTTTGGTTACAAGTTAAATTTTAGATCTCCAATCGCCAATAGTAGCCTGATGAACAAGTGAAGAAGCATTTATACATCCGGACCTTTCTAGTAGAACAATCTCTACTCTATTGTTTTCTTTCACCTTTGTGTCTATGCAGCTTTAGAGACAATTTACTTCCACAAATTCCAACCGAGATCAAGACACCGTGGAGTCCTCTAGCTCTTAAGTCTTTAAGCTGCAATGGACCTGTGGTCTATTGGAGCTATATGCCTATATCGTATGAAGCTTTATGGTGTTCACACTGCTTAGAGCAGAAACAGATACTTGGTAATCCTCAGGCACTTAAGCAGAACTTGAGTCCTTATTGGCTGCCGCCAATAAGTGATTTCTCTTTTAGGCTCTCAAGAATGGAATTATGCTTAACAATTCTATGAAATATCTATTAGATCTTCCATGTGTCTACAAAATGGTTTATTGGCAAAAAAGATGAATTGTAAGTCATTCGAAATGATCTAAGACTGATGGGTAAAATAATTACGTTTGCCATCCAGAGTGTCTATTCAGGGAAAAAAACAACAACAATATACTAAAAATCCATACAGAAGCTTAAAAAAACAAAAATCAGAGAAAATCACTTCACCTCAGATATTCGCTTCATGATTAGTTCTTCAATGGATTGAGAAACCTCCTCCGTGATTACCGGCGGTGGCTTTGCATTGCGCTCCCAATCCAAATCAACTTCTAAAGCACTATTCTTAGGTCTTTTAGTAGCGTTTACCTGTCACCATTGACCCAAGTAAGCAAGTAAGTTGCTATAGAACTACTACTTGTCACAAATCTTCACAACTAAAAATCTAAAAATTTTGCACCTCTCCCTGCATGGTCCACGACTTTGCTTCCAAGTTTTCCCTCTCCACTTGCTCTATTTTGGCACGCTGTTCTAAAAGTTGCTTCTCGTGAGTAGAAAGATTCTCTGTCTTCATCTAAAACAGTTCAGAAGAAAAATACATTACTCAACTGTCAGTAACAGGCTAACAGCACTTCAAGTGCAATTTATTTCCAGTATCTAGGAGCATTGACATGTCTTATGAACATGTAGATACTACCTCATCATCAGATTTCATGCCATCATCTTCTTCATCACCTGTGTCTGAATCCTCAGTTCCTTCTTCATCACTTACGTCTATATCCTGCACTTTCTCGTTCACCTTAGGTTTCTTACTTTGGTCATGTTTCTTTGTGGATGTAAAGAAGTCTTCATATCTGCCAAAAGCAAAAACACATTTCCATGAACCACAAATTGATTAAACAAAACAGAACAGCAGGTCACAAGCTTGAGCCTCAATAGCCCAGAGATAACCACTATTAGCAGATGAAGCCAGAAACAACTGGGAATACTTAAACCAACAGGAGCGGATAGGATAATGAAATATAGTTCAATTTTCTGCAATCCCATCATTCAGAATTCTAAAGGGAAAGTCTTGTTCATCATCCAACAACACCCAAAACAGCAACTAAAACAAATGGATCCCTCAATACGATGCTTATGCACAGACATGCATCCATACATCCTACTCAGATCACATTATCTAAAGTCACAGTGCATGAATGAGTAATGAAAGTATCACCTAGCATCTTCAGCATCTGACATGTCCTCATCTCCTGCAAGATCAAGCACTCCAAGCTACAATAACCAAGAGGGGTAATTAGATAACCAGACAGACGAAGCAACTAAATGAAATAATAGTTGTCATAAATTAAGGCTGTATTTGCGAACTTCAAAGAGAAATTGAAACTAAACTAAATGAGCTTCAGTTCTAATGAACTAACCCCAACTCAGGTAAAAAGGTATTAGAGTAATTAGTTTAGAAATTTAAGCTGGAAAGTTGATTATTTCAAATGCCTAACAATCTTCTAACAAATGTGATCAATCTTCTAACAAATGAGCTCACCTCATCGTCTTCATCGTCGTCATCATCATCTTCTTCATCTTCATCTTCCTCATCGTCTTCCCCAAACTTTCTAGCCATTTTCTTCACCACCTGCTTCTTTTTATCAACTCCGTACTCTCTAGCTTCATCATCTTCCATATACTCCTTCATCTCCTGTATATTCAAAAACTTATCTTCAATACCAACTCCGCCTTTACTTTCTCTCTCTCCGTCTTCACCTTCATCTTCTTCGATCTCATCCTCATCCTCGTCCTCGTTCTCTTCTTCGTCACTTTCGTCATCAAGTTCATCATCATCTTCCTCTTCTTCGTCTTCTTCTTTCTCTCCCTCTAAAACCAAATCCTTCTTCTTCTCTTGATCAGACTCGCCGCTTTTGAAAATATCCTTAAGCTCTTGCGGATCCTTCTCAAATTTGTTAACTTGACGGCGGATGGCGGATATCAAGGGCTGGGATTGAAGGTCAATTTGCTGCCAAATCTGCTCGGCGTCGAACTTGTCCTCCACGAGGAGGCGGTCGAATGGTGATTTAGGAGTATAGGGTTTGAGTGATGCGAATAAGTGCTCCGAAGCGATGCGAGCGGCGTTAGCAAGCTCCGACGATGGAGTTAGGTACATCGGTGGCTCCGTCAGTTTCAAGCGATGGAGTGCTTCTACTCCGGCGGAGGGTGTCGCCGCCATAATTAATCGGCCGGTTGCGCACAGGGAGGGTTTTGGTATGTTTTAGGGTTTAAGGGAGACAGAGAAGTGAAAAGACAACAACGGCAGACCAACGGTGAGGTTGAAGGGCTTATTATTTACATTTTTGGTCCTTCAAATATGTAACTTCTGTCATGTTGTTTCGGAATTGCAATTCAGAACTATCCGAGCCCAACAACCCTTAGCAATGAAAAACATAAAGGGTATTAATTTCCTACCCCTTTATAGCCAATGGTGTATAGTTCAGTTGGTAATGAATGAGAGCAAGTTTGTACACAATTTCCTACCACAAATCAACTAATTAGTAATTACTGTTCCAATTTAATTGGTACTAAGAGCATTCGGTGTACCTCGGTATGGGGCTCGGCATTGCCGAGGTGGCCCATCCGTACCGATAGGAACACCACCCCCATCCTCGGTACCGACTTTTTTTATGCTTCTCGGCACTTGAATGTCAATGAGAGAGAGAGAGATGAGAGAGGATAAAGAGTATTTTTAAAAAAATCCTTTAGCATGGCTTAAGCATTGAAGCATGGGTAGTAAGTACTAAGGCAATGCGTACCCAAATCCTCCCAACCCTACTGTCACATCAGCGCCACATCAGCTTTTTCATAAACCCACAATAAGTCCTCTGAAGCCTCTCTGATTAGTACCCGGTGGTGGAGAGAAGCTAATGAGATGGCGGTGGTGGGAATAAGGGGTTTGTTTCCGATGGTGTTTCACGGTGGTGGAGGATCAAGAGAAAAGTTTGGGGTTTGTTTGTGGCGGTGTTCTGTGGTTGTCTTAGATACCATGGATATGGTGGCTCCGATATGTTGGTTGTCTTAATGGTATCTTCATCCCTATGGAGGACGTCATTAACGAAGAAAAGGGAAAGAAGAGAGTTGAGTTGTGTTGGTTGTCTTAATGGTTCTTGAAGCTCATAGGGATGGCTTCACGGGTTCACGAATTCACAGGGGTGGTTTACTGGGTCGAGAGCGACGACTGCGTTGATTGTCGACGTCTTTGTCGTAACCGATGTTTATATATATAACATATATATATATATGTATATA
>LUCG01058984.1:0-14253 GCA_001633085.1 Carthamus tinctorius | reverse complement strand
ACACCAGATTTCACTTTTAAATTCTTTGTATTAAAATCAATACTGAATTTACAAGATTGTTGCTGAAATAGAAAAGGAAAGATCCTAATCTAAACAATCTAAAGTTTATCATACAACTTTCACTAATGCACTAGTGAGAAAGATAGAGAGAAAGAAATAAGGAAGGAAAAGGAAGGACTTAGTATAAGAAGAGATAGGTCTGATGTGTTTGAAGAACACCCCAAGTTCTCTATTTATACTGCATGCATTAAATGCATGGTAAGGTCACCTTTACACGTGTTGTGTATTGGATGGACCTTTTGTACTTTTTACCATTTTAATATACTATGCATGGGAATGGCAGTATGGTAGAAATGGTGCAAGGTTGCTTTTGTGGGCTGATAAGTACGGAGGGAACAACGTAGTGAACGTCCCTTTTGTACTATATCAGTAAAAGCATGTTGTCCTTTTTGTGCATTTAAGATAATAAGACAAATAAACTTCATCAGGTACATGCCTCTGGTCAGTGGCAAAGAGTCGCCGGTCTTTGGAGATATCAGCAAGTTACTGAGGCGTAGTCCTTGTTAAGTGTCAGCATGTTGTGGTCAGGTAGCTATCACTGAAATCCGTCTTCAGATCACGAGCGGCCTTAACTCTATCATCAGCTACTTCTTCAACATCGCTGATTGTTGCTTGACTTCTTTTGTCTTGGAGATCGATACTTCATTCATATGTATATCCTATATCAGGGTCGCTGAACAGACTCAGCGAGTTCCTTATAGAATACTAACTATTACATCATATACTTGATAATAAAATAATCAAAGAGAATTATCTCAATGATAATTCCTTAAGCTTGAGTATAAACAAAGCATCTACACTAAGTATCATCAGGGTCATCACTGTTTTATCAGTCCTAGGAGAGTCTGGATCAACATCCTCCTCTTCTGTTTCAACCAAGTCCTTGGGATCTACTTCTGTGACACCTAGTTTCAAATCCTTTTTATCCAATCTTTCTAAGACGTCAGTGGTGGGTGGAATGTAGTTATTATTATATGGTGGTGGGGTGTTGTTGTATCCTATACCTCTCTTGATATCATCATAGACTTGGGATTTGAGAATGGTTTCCAATGCTTTTGAATCTTTTGAAAACTTGTCAATGTCAGTCTTAGCCTGTTCTAGTTCTCCCTTAACCTTTTCTAGTTCATATTTAGATTTAGTCAACTTGATTTCATACTGGTCCTTTTCCCACTTCCAGTAATTTTGGTCATATTGAAACTGAAGTTCATTGGCTTGAAAAGCCTTGATCTGCTCTTCAAAGTTCTATATGATCAAGTTGTACTATCTTCTACTTTGTTCTAACCTCTTAATGCTATCACACATATCGTGATTGTGATCCCTATACTTTTTAACAGTCTCAATACATGATTTAGAACAAAGTTTAGATAATACCTCTATGGAAATTTCTAAGCTTGATGGTTCTAAGACTTCTGCCATGAGAGCTTGGTTCTGGACTGCATCTTCAGCTTGACCACTCCAATCAAATCCGAAACCTTCTTGTGAAACCAATGCTTGAGATGATCCTCCATTGGTTCTGTTGAATTTTGAAGGTTGAGAGTTGTTGTATTGCTTCTTGCCAGATCCACCTCTGCACTCTCTTGCAAAGTGTCCTAGTTCATGACACTTATAACATTCAACCTTGGACTTATCAAATCCAGCCCCATCATCTCTCTTCATTGCAAAGTTATTCCTTCTAGTCCTCTTGATGAACCTTTTGATCCTCATAGTTAACATGGCCATCTGCCATTTAATATCCATCTCTTCTAGACCATCAGCATTGATCTGTTCCAGGTCATCATTGATTAAGGAGGACTTAGCATGGCTTGAAAGGAAGGCCTTAAGAACCACATCATCAGTTTCTTCCTTCTTGGATGAAGAAGCAGTAGTATTACCCAGATCACCAGCAGTAGTATTGGTAAAAGCAGTACTATCAGTTGATAATAGTGTTGCATTATGAGAATACCCTGTTGGCCTCCTTTTAGCTTCTACTTCTGCTTCAAAGACTCTGAGATCATTGTAGAGATCATCAAGCTCTTTTCCTTCTAAATCATCATTCTGCCTGAATGAAATAGTGTAAATAGTCAATTCCTCTTCAAGAGACCTGAGGAATTTTCTATTAACATCATCTCTCTCCATCTTTACCCCACAAGTAGCCAATTCACCAATTAGCTTATTGAACCTGTCAAAAGTTTGAGTCATAACTCATTCTTTGAAGACATGAAATTCTCATTCTGCTGTNCAAAAAATCTCTTTTCCAAGGCAGTCCAGAGGGCCTTGGCATCTGCACAGTTGCAGAATTGATGTTGATACTCATTAGGAATAGCCAAAAGCAGAGTGCTTAAGGCTTTCATCTCTATCTACCTGGTCTTCCTCTCAACATCTTTTTAGGAGGACGTCGTCTTCCATCTTCACCAATATGTCCTTCAGCTGAAGGACCATTCTCTATGACATCCTACATAGAGTAGTCTGTCAGGAGAATGTATTGCCTGATCCTTATTTTCCACATGTCAAATTCGTTTGGTTTGAGCATAGTAACCTTGGAGACTAGAACACCTTCATGTCCTTCCATTGTAACTACTTGATATCTGAGTTTCAAAGCTCTGATACCACTTGTCAGGATCGTAAATCAAACACAACTCAGATGTATTGTTAAAGAAGTTGTGGAAAAACACTTTAACAATTAATTGAAAGAACAATGAAAGTAAAATCACTTGCATATTGCTTGAAAATCGAATGATTACAACTATAAACCCCAATCTACTGATTAGAATCAATAGACGTGCACTACTTCTCTAGTACAAGGGTCAAGAACAATCTTGAGGCTCAAATTTTCTCTCAAACGAAAATTCTATCAAAAACTATATCTAACATCTACACAAAAGACTATTTATACAAATTACAAGATAACTATCAAAGGAAACAAAATCTTCAACCAAATCTGCTTCATAGTTATCTCTTCTTCAAATCTTCATCTCAATTAACCTTCTTTCCGTATCGCATTCCAAGCGGTAGTAAGAACATGAGAAGTACTAACTTTTTAGCAGTACTTTCATTACTAATGTTGATCTTCTCAAGCAGTACTTTCCTCAACAGTAATAACCAATACTACTTCTTGTCTTCATCGGCAATAGTAATAGTTTTGTCACAGCAGTAGTAATCTTCTTTCAGCTCAGCAGTAGTATCCATCCTTAAGCTTCAGATCCAACAGATAAGGATCAGGCAATACATTCTTCTCACTGATTACTCTATGTTAGATGTCATAGAGAATGGTTCTTCAGTTGAAGGACAGATGGGTGAAGATGGAAGAATGGTGAAAGGAAGACTAGGCAAATTGAGATGAAAGCCTTAAGCACTCTGCTTTTGGCTATTCCTAATGAGTATCAACATCAATTATGCAACTGTGCAGATGCCAAAGCTTTGTGGACTGCTTGGAAAAGAGGTTTTCAGGGACTAAAAGTACAAAGAGAAATAGAAAGCCATTCTCAAACAGCAGTATGAGAATTTTATGTCTTCAAAGAATGAGTCTATGACTCAAACATTTGATAGATTCAACAAACTGATTGGTGAGTTGGCTACTTGTGGTGTAAAGATAGAAAAAGATGATGTAAATAGAAAATTCCTCAGGTCTCTAGGAGAAGAATGGACTATTTACACTGTCTCATTCAGACAGAATGATGATCTTGAAGATAAAAAGCTTGATGATCGCTACAATGATCTCAGAGTTTTTGAAGCTGAAGTGGAAGCAAAAAGAAGGCCAACAGGGTATTCTCACAATGCAGCAGTATTGTCAAATGATAGTACTTCTTTCACCAATACTACTGCTGGTGATTCTGTTAATAGTGCTTCTTCAACCAAGTAGGAAGGAACTGATGATGTGGTTCTTGAGGCTTTTCTTGCAAGCCATGCTAAGTCCTCCTTGATTAATGATGATCTGGAGGACNTGGATTTGATAAGTCCAAGGTTGAATGCTACAAGTGTCATGATCTAGGACACTTTGCAAGAGAATGCAGAGGTGGATCAGGCAAGAAGCAATACAACAACTGTCAACCTTCAAAGTTTCACAACAACAGAAGTACCCATAGAGGATCTTCTCAAGCATTGGTATCTCAGGAAGGATTAGGTTTTGATTGGAGTGATCAAGCTGAGGATGTTGTCCAGAACCAAGCTCTGATGGCAGAAGTCTCAGCATCATCAAGTTCAGAAATTCCCATAGAGGTATCATCTAAACTTTGTTCTAAAGCATGTCTTGAGACTGTTAGGAAGTATAGGGATCACAATCAGGATATGTATGAAAAGGTTAGAACAAAGTAGGAGAGAGTACAATGTGATCATAGAGAATTTTGAAGAACAAATCAAGGACTATCAAGCCAATGAACTTTAGTTTCAATATGACCAGAATTATTGAAAATGGGAGAAGGACCAGTATGAGATCAAATTAACCAAATCTAGAGCTGAACTAGAAAAGGTTAAGGGATAACTAGAACAGGCAAAGACTAACCTTGAAAAGTTCTCCAAAGCTTCTAAAGCATTGGAAGAAATTCTCAAATCCTAAGTCCATGATGATCTCAAAAGAGGTATAGGATATAACAACACTCCTCCACCATATAACCACTACATTCCACCTACCACTGACCTCTTAGATAGATTGGATAAAAAGGATCTGAAAAATGGTGTCACAGAAGTAGATCCAAAGGACATGGTGGAAGTAGAAGATAAGAAAGGGGAGAGTGTGCCTGAATCAAGTAAGAAAACAAAAGGAAATTCCTTCTGAGAACCATATTCTCGCCAATGAAAAAGGAGGAATCCCTTTTGTAGTAAGCAAGAAAGTAGAGACTTCTAGGAATCATAAAGAGAAAAAGCAGGGTGTTCATTACATGCAGACCACTGTTGTGAATCCCTGTACTTGTCAACAAAAAAAGCCCCAAATTAATAAGGAAATCAGGGGAAATCAGAGGAATTGGAATCAACAGTGGGCACAAAAACAAGGAGTTGATCTAAAGAAAATCAATAGACTAAAACCTTGTTTTATATGCTGCAAGCTGAATCATTTGGCCAAAGACTGTTATTCCAATCCTGTTAACCAAAAAGTAAATTTTCAAAATAAAACTTTTAACTCGTTTGGTAACAGGATACCCAGACTGAACCACATGGCTCAAAATGTGAGACCTAGATCTTTCAAGACTCAAAACAAAAGGCCTCACATTCAAAATAAGTTTGCTAATTCTAAAAAGAGATTTCAAATAAATAAGATAGTAAAGAAGCAAAAAAATCAGTCAAAGTTTAGGTTCCAAAGGCAGCGGTAACATTTAATACTAAAAGTACTGCTAATAGAGTTATTACTGTTGTTGATGATACTACTGCTAGTGTTGGTAATACTACTACCAGCATAAGTAATACTACTGCTAGTCGTGTTACTACTGTTGCTTCCAATAGTATTGCTACCAAAAGTAGAACTAGTAAACCTATAATTGTGACAAGATATTCGAGCCATGCAGTTCAGAACTATGACCGTCTCATTAAGACTAAGCTCACTGAGGTTGAATATATTGATCATAATAGGCAACCCAAGACCATCTTGGCTTGGGTTCCCCTCAGACCCTAACTGGTTTATCTAATGTGCAGGGCAACCATGGAAGAAGGAGAAATTTATGGCATATTGATAGTGGTTGTTCTAGACATATGATAGGCACCATGTCAGATCTTCAAAACTTCAAACAGTTTGATGGAGGACATGTTGCTTTTGGTGATAACCCAAAGGGAGGTAAGATCAACGGAAAAGGTATGGTTTCTAAAGGAAAAATGACCTTTGATGATGTGTACTATGTTGAGCAGTTGAAATACAACCTGTTAAGTGTATCACAGGTTTGTGATAAAAAAAGCATAATATATTGTTCAATGATTCCGAATGCATTATTCTTTCCCCAGGATTCAAGATAGTTGATGAAAATATGATACTATTGAGAACTCCAAGAAAGGAAAATGTTTATTGTTTGGACTTAGAGGATGTTTCATCAAATTCATCTTTAAATTGTTTGTTTTCAGAAGCTTCTTCTAATGAGTCATCACTCTGGCACAGAAGGATGTGTCACATGAACTTAAAAAACATGAACAGACTTGTTAAAAACAACCTTGTAAGAGGTTTGCCACAAAAGGAATTTTCATGTGATGATCATTGTGTTGCTTGTCTAAAAGGCAAACAACACAAATCTTCTCATAAGTCCAAAGAAATAAAGTCAATTTCTTCTTCTCTTCAGTTGTTGCATATGGATTTCTTTGGCCCTACCAATGTGATGAGTATTGGCAAGAAATGTTATGACTTAGTCATTGTTGATGATTACTCTAGATTTACTTGGGTTTTCTTTCTAAGAACAAAGGATGAGACAAGCGGACTGATCAAATCTTTTGTCACTAAAGAAGGGAATCAAACTAATCAAAGAGTGAAAATCATTAGGACTGACAATGGTACTGAGTTTACAAATGTTGATCTCAACAGATTTTGTGAAGAAAAAGGTATTGAGAGACAATTCAGTGCTCCTAGAACTCCTCAACAGAATGGAGTTGCTGAGAGGAGAAATAGGACACTGATTGAGGCTGCTAGATCTCTGTTAGCTGATTCAAAATTACCTATTACTTTTTGGCAGAAGCAGTTAATACTGCTTGCTATGTGCAAAGTAGAGTTCTAGTTGTTAAATCTCAAGGCAAGACTCCTTATGAACTTTTCAAAAAGAAAGAGCCTTTCATAGGTTTTCTAAAACCATTTGGATGTCCTTGCACAATTCTTAATATCAAATCTCACTTAGGTAAGTTTGAGAGTAAAGTTGATGATGGATTTCTTGTTGGCTACTCTTCTCAAAATAAGGCTTATAGAGTTTTTAATAGCTCATCTACAATTATTGAGGAAAGTGACAATGTCAAATGCAATGAGAACACACCAAATCTTCCTAGGACATGTTCTGATTGGCTATTTGACATTGATTCACTAACTAACAGCTTGAGAATGAGTGATGCAGTTTATTCAGGTACTCAAGCAGAACAAGTTAAGGATTCAGAACAACAGTTTGTGATGTTTCCTCTACCTATAATTGATCCACCTGAATTTGGGTCAACTGAAGACAAGGATAAAGAAAGAGAGATTGAAGTAGAGAAGGAACAATTTGCAGATGAGGAGCCTACCTTAGAACATGATCATGCTGTTCAACTAGATTGAATTCCATCAGAGCAATGTGAAGCTGAACAAGCTGAGGAAGAGCATCATTCAGAATCATCAACAGTGAATGAAGAGAAACTGAGCAGAATGACACCAATTTGGGTGAGGATCTTTCTGAGGAGCCATTACATCAAACAAGGACTGAAAAGAACCATCCACCTTCTCTGGTGATTGGTGACATGGCTTCTCCAATGATAACCAGAAAGCAAAGCAAAGCTGCAGGGTTGACTGATCAGCAGACTGGGTTACTATCTTGCTTTCTATCCCAATTTGAGCCTAAGAAGGCTTATGATGCAATGAAACATCCAACCTGAATAAAAGCGATGCAAGAAGAACTACAACTATTTGTGTTGCAAGATGTGTGGGACTTGGTGGATTTGCCCAAGGGTCATAGGGCAATAGGCACCAAGTGGATCTTCAGAAATAAGAAGGTTGAGAGGGGAATTGTTATCAAGAATAAGGCAAGATTAGCAGCAAAAGGGTATACACAAGAGGAAGGGATAGATTATGATGAGGTATTTGCACCAGTAGACAGAATTGAGGCCATTAGATTATTCTTGGCATTTGCTTCCTTCAAGCAATTCAAGGTGTATCAGATGGATGTAAAAAGTGGCTTTCTTTATGGCACTATTGATGAAGAAGTATAAGTTGAAGAAAGCACTTTATGGACTTCATCAAGCTCCAAGATCCTGGTATATTACCTTGTCTACCTATCTTTTGGAGAATGGATTTGAAATAGGAGTTATTGACAAGACTCTGTTCAGAAAAAGAGAAAAGGATGAGTTGCTTCTTGTGCAGATCTATGTAGATGATATCATCTTTGGATCCACAAAAGATGATATGTATAAGAAGTTTGAAGCATTAATGCACAAGAAATTCAAGATGAGTTCAATGGGTGAGCTAACCTCCTTTCTTGGATTACAAGTAAAACAGAAGGAAGATGCCATATTCATTAACAAATCCAAGTATGTGAAGGACATGCTCAACAAGTTTGGGTATTCAGATGCAAAGCCAGCAAGCACTCCAATGGAAACTCACAAACAACTTACTGCATATGTTGAGGGGGAGGATGTAGATGTTCATCATCATAGATCCATGATTGGTTCTCTCGTGTACCTTACTGCATCTAGACCAGATATCATGTTTGCAGTATGTGTGTGTGTGCAAGATATCAAGTTAGGCCTAAGGAATCCCATCTTCAAGCAATCAAAAGGATATTCAGATATCTAAAGGGTCATCCTAGATTGGGTCTTTGGTATCCACATGAATCACCTTTTGAATTATTGGCCTACACAGACAGTGATTATAAAGGTGCTAATCTAGACAGAAAGTCAACATCAGAGGGATGTCAATTTTTGGGTGCAAGATTGGTCTCATGGCAGTGTAAGAAGCAAAATATATTCTCAACCTCAACAGCTGAAGCAGAGTATGTAGTTGCTGCAAGTTGCTGCTCTCAGGTTCTATGGATCCAAAATCAGATGTCGGACTATGTTATGACTTTTCTTAACACTCCTATCTTCATTGACAATAATAGTGCTATTAGTATTGTTAACAATCCTGTCAAGCACTCAAAAAGAAAGCACATAGAAATAAGGTACCATTTTATTAGAGATTGCAATGAAAAGAAGTTGATTCAAGTTTTGAAAGTTCACACAGATAATCAGTATGTAGATTTATTCACTAAGTCATTTGATGTGGGTAGATTTACATATTTGATAACTAGCGTGGGAATGATAAACTCAGAATAAACCTCTTTTTATTCCTTTTGTACCATTTCTGTATGTTTTTCTCTTATGTTATAACTTTTCTTGTCATTTGTAGAGCATGGTGCAGTTAACAAGTTTGTTTAAAGCGTTTCAAATGAGAATTGGTCATAAGCTTAGTTACTACTGCTGGTAAGTGTTACTACTGCTGGTGCGTGTTACTACCGTTAGGCGTAGATACTACCGCTAGGCTTAGTTACTATCGCTAGGCATAGATACTACTGCTAGGCTTCATTACAATCGCTGGTTACTACTGCCCATTACTACTGCTTTTAACTGCTTCTCGCGTCCTATAAATAGTTCTTTTGACCGCCAAACTCCCAACGGCTAATTCAAAATCCTAAACCCCTTTCTCTTCCTTCTTGGTGATTCTGTGCAATCAATCTTAATTCATCAAGCAAATGGCAAATTTCGTATTTCATTCTAGGCACAACAAGGTTAGATACCTTGAGAAGGTTAAACAAGCCTAAGGATTTCATGAGATTATTGATTTCTTGAGGGCTTCGCACATTGCACATGCGATTCTCGTTAATTCGACCATTTATGTTGAACACACGAGGCAATTCTGGACTAATGCCACTGTTGAAAATGAAGATGGTGTTTAGATGATCAAAGCTAAGATTTGTGATCGAGATCTCATTGTTACTAAGACCATGATTCTAACCCATCTTCAACTCTGAGATGACGCAGGTATAACTTCTCTTCGCAATGAAAATCTTTATGCAGAACTGCTTCGTATGGGATATGAAGGCCCCACTAATGTATTCACTTTTTACAAAATTCGTTTTTCACCATAGTAGAGGTTCTTTGTTCGTATTCTCATTCATTGTCTTTCAAAGAAAACTACTGGTTAGAGTGAGTTCAACAGTACTATTGCCTATGCTTCGGTCTACTTAGCCACTTCTCAAACCTTTAATTTTTCTAAATTGATTTTTGACAGTCTTGTTTCAAATCTGGATGCCAAATCTTCTTCAAAACCATTCTTTATGTATCCAAGATTTGTTCAGGAAGTTATAAACCATGAATTGATGGGTCTGACCTCTTTTCAAGAAGTGTTTAAGAGTAAACTACTTATAGGGAAAGTTTACTCTAACATGAAAAGGCCAAGTGCGGACTTTACTGGTACCATCACCCCATTATTCTCTACAATGATAGGTGTGGCCACAACTCAAGGTGAGGCATTAGTCCTGCAGCCCACACAATCAGGACACCCAACTGATGACCTACCCACACCTTCCACCAAAGATATCCCTCAGTCTCCCATTCATGAAACCCCCTCACCCACACTCAAAGTTTACAATTGAAAGACCAACGAAGCTCCTTCCTCCTCTGGATCTAAAACCCCATAGCCTCAAAGCCCTCTAGTGGAGCATTCTCCATTAGAGAATATCCATAGGGAACCCACTGGAGTATCTCCCAACCCCCTGAAGGTGCCCTCTAAGGAGAAGGATGGGCATGTGGACATCAAGGCTCACACTACTAAGTCTGTACATGGTCCAGGCCAGGACAGTGTGAACATCAATAAGACCTTATCTACGACAACCATAGATGAGAAATCATCAAAGGGTCCTAGGTGCCAAGAAACCATGGGGGTAGGTGGTGCATCTACTAGGCAGAGGGCCCCTACTAAATCTTCCAAAGATCCTTCAAGGGTGGTCAACATACCTAAAGGAGGTGAGGATAGATACACTTATGATGAATTGATGGACACTCTTAGTACCATAGCAAAAGAGGGGGATGAGAACACTGAAAGAATAAAAAATTTGGAGAAGGTAGTCAAAGTTCAGCACTCATGATCAAAGCTCAATAGGTATAGATCTCTCACTTGAAACGCTTGGTGTTCGGGATGGTGAGACAAAGTAGAAAGACTTAGAAGAAGACTCCTACAGCTGCTTCCATAAAGGGGGAGAAGCAAGAAAAGGATGTAACAGTTCAGGGGGAGTTAGAAAAAGAAGATGTTGTGAAAGCAGCAGTAATGACAGAGGAAGAAGTAGTAATGAAAGAGGGAGCGGTAGAAACTGAACAAGCAGCAGTATCATCACCACAACAAGCAACAGTATTGGAGAAACAAAAAGAGGCTGAAAAATAGGCTTTGGAAGCCTTAATCAAACTACCTCAAGCTACTTCTAAGGCTAAACCAATAGCTAAAGGAGTAGTGATCAAAGAAGGAGGATCTGGGATGAAGAAGAAGGTTGTTGATGTGGTTGGAAAGGGTAAAGAGAAGATGGTAGAAGAGCCAAAGAAAAAGAAAAGAATTCCTGATGATGTTGAAGAAAAGTTGTCAATGAAGGCTATTTAGGAGATGCTGGAAAAAGAAGAGAGGGAGAGAGCAACTGAGAAGCATAATCAAGATTATCAGAATTCTAAAGATTATGTGTATGCCAAGGAGATAGAAGAGAAAATCAATGTGGATGTTACCAAGTTCAAAAGGTCACAAGCAAGAAAAGTGACAAGGAGGGCAAGGCAACCAAGCAAGACTGTACAAGCAAAGCAAATCAGGCAGAACATGATTAACTTTTTAAGGGTCAATGTTGGTGTCAAAGCTTGTGTGTTTGAGAAGTGGTCATTCCAAAATATTGAAGCCATGTACAAAAGAGAACAAGATAGACTTCAGGGGGATTGGGAAGCAAGAGAAAGAGATGAGAGAGAGATGAAGGCCAGGCATGATGTGCTGATACAAAGACCATTCCCTGACCCTGAAGATCAGATGGAAGGTAATGAAGAGCAAGAGGATGAGAAACAAGTAGTGAAAGAAGCTTCAAAATTGGCAAAAACTATTGGATCCATGAAGAGGAAGAAATCCATAGCTTAAAGGATTGTGAAGAAAAGAAGAATTGATGAGCAAAGTAAGGAGACAACGGTTGAAGGATCAAAAGATACTCCTCCAGCTGGTGCAGTACCAGTGAGTTCAAGGATTCCCAACATTGTTTCATGGGATATCTACAAAAATCAGCACAGGGCATTCTTAAGACTCAAAAGAGCTAATCAGAAGTATGAAGTCTTCCCAAAACTTCATATGTTTGTGGCTCAATGCACTAAAGTGGATTTAGAAGAATTGTATGCTGCTGGAATGGAATATTATGCTGACAAATTGGTTGATGGAGGGAAGGATGAGATAGGGATAATCATCGAACTATTACAATTGACGTTTGATCCTGCCAATTCAAGATTCATGAAGCATGAGAATGCAAGATTTCTTCAGGAACACTCTGTGATAAGCTGGATGGTGTATCCTAAATGTGAGGTCTTCATGCTAACTTTATCAAGTGGATACAGAGAATACTATCTGTTAGAGAAAGAATACAACTTTACCTACTTAAAGCTGAATGAGATCTTACAAAAGAAAGGAAGAAAGATGAAAATCACTGATTTAGAGAAAGAATTTTTGAAGAAAATAAGGGAGCAGAAGAAGGTGTTTGATAAGAATAAAGGAGATGAAGCTCAAGAAGTTGTAGAAGATGTTAATTCTTACCGAAAGATAGTGAGCTGGAGTGGAGTAGAGATTAATCACAATCTCTATTATAAAATTATAAGAGAAGAAGGTGGACAGAGCATGATGAAGAACTTTTCTCAGGTTGTTGAAAAATGTTCAAGACCTGATTTGGAGGAAATGTTCAAGATAGGGATGCATGTGTATGGAGCTCTATTGGAGGTTGAAGAATTAGAAGGAGAATTGACAAATAAGATCAAGACTACGCTGGAGTACTTATGCATGCTGTTTGATCCAGACAAAGTTACTAATCTTCTTAATCAACAATGTGAGTCAGTGACTCTATGGAAATTATTTGAAGAAAGTGGATTCTTTGTTCTTACAATCAATGGTGTGAAGTCTGAATACTATTTGGTTGAAAGAACTTTTGATCTCAGTGTTGAAAGGATGCAAGGTATGATAGATAAAAGGTTGACTTGCAAGATTGGATCAACTATGGGAACAAAGCTGATAGAGAAGATTATTGAACAAAGAAACTTAACTCCTTAATTGAAGAAGTTAAGTTTAAGGGGAGATTGTTGGATCTAAAGCATAAGGATGGTTACTACTGCTGAGCTAACGAAGAAGTATTAATGGTTACTGTTGCTGCCACAAAGAGTTACTACTGCTGGAGATACTTGAAGAGACTATTGCTCTAGAAGACCAACAGTAGTAATGGATAGTACTGTTAAGGAGTTACTACTGCTATTGGATACTACTGCCAGTTAGTTCATTAATATTGCTGGTTAGTACTTCTACTACAGTTAGTACTTCTTATGTTTTTACTACTGCTTGGATGCGATATGGAAAAGATGCTAATCAAGATTATCTAGAAGATTTGAAGATAATTATGAAGCTGGTTTGTGAAGATTTTGTTTCTCTTTATAGTTATCTTGTAATTGTATAAATAGACAATAGTCTTTTGTTTTTAAGTGAAGTTGTTTTTGAGAGAGATTTCGTTTGAGAAAAATTAAGCCTCAAGAGAGTTTTTCCTTGTATTAGAGAAGTAAGTGTACGTCTATTGAGTCTGTTCAATAGATTGGGGCTGTTAGTTGTAATCATTCGACTTTCAATCAATATATAAGTGAGTTGCATTCTATTGTGTTTTCAATTAATTGTTAAAGTGTTATTCAGTAACTTCTTTAACAAGATATTCTGAGTGTGTTTAAATTCTTGTTGAGTGAGTTTATATCGATCCTGTCAAGTGGTATCAGAGCCTTAAACTCAGATATCAAGAATTCACAATGGAAGGACAAGATGGTGTTCTAGTTTCCAAGGTTCCCCATTCGGTTTCCAATCGTTTGCACACATTTTGATCTACTTGGGACATTTGTATGTCGACTTCGATTATAAAAAACCCAATAATAGTGTATACATATACTCTAAAATAAGTTAATCTATAAGAAACAATATAAGGTGATAGTAGTCTTCTCTTTAAAAATGTCTTATAGAAGAATGTTGTATGTAAGGACCTAGAATTTTTAATTGAACAGTTAAGTGCATAAATGGTAAGTTTTGTTAGCTTTGTGTAGATGGTGGAAGTTGAGGGATTAATTATGTTATTTCCTAAATATTGTTGGTTATTGGGTTCCAACAATTTGGGAATGGGCCTGGCCCCAAGCCCAGTGTATAAAGATNAATATTCAGTGTGTGTTTGTGCGTGTGAAGACAGAGCTATCATCATCTTCTCACATCATCATATCAAGTAAAATTCCTTCTTAGATTTTTGTATAAATTATTGTTTCAACACAATAAGATTGATCTTTGGTGAAATA
>LUCG01058970.1:0-10021 GCA_001633085.1 Carthamus tinctorius | reverse complement strand
ACTAGTGTCTTATAACATTGGATACGGTAATCCTGTTACTGTCTTGCACATAATCCTAACACCGGATACGTGGAAAAGTGTTTAACTTGCTTAAAGGTTAAAGCCGAACACCAGAAGCCACACGGTAAGTTGCAACAAATAGAAATTATGGTTTGAAAATGGGAGCACATAACCATGGACCGGATTACGAAATTTCCCAGTACCCCGAGAAAGTTTGATTCGATTTGGGTTATAGTGGATAGATTGACCAAGAGTGCACATTTTATAGCGAACCGAGAGAGTTTCTCCTCAGAACAGTTAGCGGATATTTATGTTAGAGATGTGGTATCCAGGCATGGATTGCCGATGACAGTTATTTCAGATAGGGATACCAGGTTTACATCACGGTTCTAGGGAAAATTTCACAAGGATCTGGGTACTAGATTGCAGTTTCGCACGGCTTACTGACAGTGGTGAATATATATATATATATATATGCCTACCAATTTTTACCTTTTAAATCACCTAACTAAATTACCACAATACACAGGCAAGCGTACCTGATCGGGTATAATATAGTGTTGGTAAGTCCAGGTATCGTTCTTACCACCGGGAACAGTGAAGCTACCTACCTTTCAAATTAATAGTTACACTAATTAATCTAATGAAATTGGCTTTTGGGGGTTTTATGATTAACAAGAAAACAATAATCAACTTATCTAGTTTAAAGATAATAACTTTATAAAACAATTAAAGATGAGAACTTTATAGGAGAAAACAGTACTTACTATGGTTGATTAAGAATCCTTTTTCAGATACTTTGACTTTAACAAATATATATATATATATATATATATATATTCGAATTATGACAATTGTAGGAATTTAAGCCGAAACACCCTAAGACTATCAATTGAGTAGCTAGAAGACCTTCTAACCCAAGGCACAAAGATACCTTTATAACCAAGTTTGTCCTTATTTATGTCCAAGTCGTTGAACCCTACTATCCAATCTACTTTAATCCAAAGAGATCACTTACCAGGTCATCGAAGCAAAAGGTAAGGGAGGTTGATTAACCGATAGGAGTCTATTCACTAATTGTCAGATAATAAATAAACCCAACCAACGATTTCAAGTAGCAACAGTTAAAAAACCATAAATAGGAGTTAAGTGATAAACATTCAAAAGTCTTAAATCTCTTAAATAAACCAAATTCAAATCATCATCCAAGTTCATCAAACCATAGCAAGTACTTAATTAAATCTAGCCACTAAATATATTGATAAACAAGATAGAATAACGATATGAACACATTAGGCACACCGTGCAGCAATTGGAGAGAGTACACCAGTAATCCGACTCCTGGTGCAAACCGGGGATGTTCTACTGAAATTAAGCACCTTTTTTAATTGTTGGTTCATACGCTCCTCCTTCTCTAGCTTTGACTTCTGATCTCCTCCTGATAAATTGTATGATGTATGAAATTTTATCTGATGCTTCAAACCCTAGACTGGAAGGCTGTATTTAAAGGCAGTCGAGACACCTCACATTCGCGAGGATGGGATTCGCGACACGAGGCCTTGATCCACTTCATTAAATTAGGTCATCTCGTAGATTCCAGATGCTTCCTCAAGAAATCGACACATTTAGCAAACGCTAGATCATTTTGCGACGCCAAAAGTTCCAAAAGCATAAAATCTTCACCAAGTGTTGAACATCTCGCAACGCTAAATAGGAATCTCGCGATCGTGAGAAGTCTATGTCCATCCAAAATTCACTTTTCATGCTTTTTAGCCTTTTTCCGTACTTTTTGTTCAGAGTGCCTTCCAAATCTACAAAATAAGAAATAGAGCTT
Organism: Carthamus tinctorius; assembly: GCA_001633085.1. NCBI lineage: Eukaryota > Viridiplantae > Streptophyta > Magnoliopsida > Asterales > Asteraceae > Carthamus > Carthamus tinctorius. Next base: position 8,187 of record LUCG01058970.1, on the reverse strand, counting down.
TTCGGAAGTCAAATGCACCAAAAACGGGTGTAAATGGGGAAAAACCATAGATATGACGTTTACAAAACATGTATAATTTTGGCTATATCAAATCCCCACACTTGAGCTTTGATTTCCCTCAATCAAAAATCCCCGAAAATAAGAAAGGTAGAGACAAAATTATTCTCCATCCATGATCATGCAACAGTAAAGCCTCAAGAAATCGAGTATGAATTGGACAATCATAGAACCCAACAAGTTATCAATCCATGCTCTACCTCTTACCCTCACTTATGATGTGTGTCTCTCATGGGGTAATATGGTATATAGTGATCACTCTGACACACAACTTGTTACCGAAAGCATAAGCTTGTCACGAAATCTCATCTCCACCACTGAAAAGTTGTCAACCGTCAAGAGGACTTAGGGGTTGTAATGTTAAGCTAAGGTTAAGGGTAGGAAAAAGAATTTATTTAAGTGACTAAACATTTGTGTCAAAAACTCAAAAACTTATCAGATTTAGATCTTTATGAAACTTGTCTGACTTTTTTTTGAATCTTCAAACTAGGACTATAGATTTTTTTTCTTTTTTAAAGCATAGTCTCTTTTTTTCAAGACTTGTAACTTTTCTAACAATGACTTATATTTCTTTTCATTTTGCCGTGCATCTCATTCTTNTTTTTCTTTTTTTTTCTTCTTTTACTTCTCTAAGTCCTTTCTCCTTTTATCAGATTTCCGAACGATAATCCTAACCCAAAAAGTTTATGACTTTGAGCCACGGCCAAAAGATAGCTAAAAATAAAGGCTTAAGGGATATATTATGTTTGGGTAACAAACGAAAAGGCTAAGGCTTCAAAGTGGTTTCAAAGGATAAAGTGATAAAAATGAACACTTTAACAAATAAAGGCTAAGGCAAATTAAACAATCCTATAATGGGATTATTTAACGGAAAGGCAAGCCAAAAATTAGGTTAAAAAGACGGCATCTATCAGCGCATTGGTGATAAATACTTTCCTTGTAGTCTCGATAAACATTCAAAGTGACAAGTTCTACTCAGGTTAAAGTCGGTATCCTCACGAAAGAAATAATTATAAAACAACAGAGACTCAATCTCTCATGACAAAGGTGAGGCTTACTTGGCAATTGGTATAAACATGGCTTTTCAAAGTTATATACTTCTAATAGTGTCCTCCTAACACAAGATTCTATTCACTTTTAAATGCATAAAAATCACAGATTTTGAAAAAAAAAATTGATCTATAATTCAAAATTTCCAAAATTTTTGACTAATAGCGTTACAAAACATCAAGTTAAGTCTACTTAACTCCCTCCCCACACTTAAAATTTGCATGGCCCTCAATGCAACAAATAAAACAATTAAGGAGGTAACAAGGGAAATAGAATAACTCCCTGGGTTATGAGACTTGGACCCGGAAAAGTTCTGAAGGTTTGTGAAGTGTAGCTAACCAACAATTACTGCAACTATTACCAAAAACAAAAACAAAAACAAAAAAAAACATAAAACACACTAACGAAAATAAAGATAAACCAAATACTTAAGAATCTTAAACAAACTAAGCAATTAAAAACTAAGTTTAACCAAACATAAAAGAAATAAAAATTGTCTAGCAACCAAACAAACAAAACAAATAAAAAGTTGTCTTAGAACAACCATATCGAATAAGAAAGAGGATCAATAAGGACCACGGAATTGGCTTTTCCAGTCCTCAAATGTTGAGAAACTGGGAGGCTTTTCATGTTATCCGGCCACATTGGAGACGGTGCATACGGAGGTTGCAGCTCTATTCCTTACTGACTGGCAATCGTCCAAAATCGATTTTTGCTTCATCATTCGAAAATCTTTGTTTTTTATTCTCCTTCATTCTCAATGATGTCCTATACAATAAAAAGTAAAAACAAAGTTAAAAACACACTTAAAACTGAATAAAAGACTAAACCTAAAAATATGGGTTGCCTCTCGAGAAGTACTTCATTTTTGTCTGAGTCTAGAGCTTGACTCTCAGTTGGTGATCACTTCTTAGAGCGTCCGGATGACACTCCCTTCTTCTTGTTCTTGTGCCCTTTTGATGGACCTCCCGATGTGCTTGCTTTAGAGTTGTCTCCACTCTCTTCGTTCCTTGGGAAGAATGATTCAAAAACAGGTTTTACGTGAGATTCATTTGGAGCAAATATCATTCTTGTCTCTCCATGCCCAAGACTGAGTGTTTGAGTCCTTATATTTGTCATTGATTGAGATGTGTACAAGAATGATCTTCCAAAGATAATGGGGACCTCCGCATCTTCAGGTAAATCTGGTACTAGGAAGTCGGTAGGGAATATGAGATTCCCTATCCGAATTGGTACATCAACTTTTATTCCCAGGGAAGCGGTTGATTTACCGTTCACTCCTCGTACCCTGTGATCTGATGGTTTTAAGCTGCTTATACCTGCTTTTCTGCAATAAGGTAAAGATAGTAAATTTAGTACAACTTCATGATCAGCTAAAGCCGTTTCAGAATAACCATTCTTTGAAAAAGGAATGTTGAAACTCCCTGGATCATCCTTAAATGGTAAAACATAAGTGCAATTTGAGATATCCTCGTATTTCTTCTTAAGCTTCTTATCCTTCTTTCCGGGGAGAGGGGTGACTATTTTTGCATAATCCTCCTGTTATGGCTCAATCTTGATCTCAACTGGTTCAGAATTGAAGTGGTTCCTTAGTGCTTCGATCACCATATCCTGCATTTTGAGCGTGAACCCTTCCGGAAGGTCTGGAACTTCATCTGAGAGGTAGTTCGATGACTCATAAGTTTCATCATAGATCTCGATCCACTTCTTTGGTTTCTTAGAGATCAACACTTCTTTCTTATCCGCCATCATAAAGTTCTTGGATGGATCACTCTTTGGATTGACTTGAGTTTGAGGTGGGATTCTCCTATAGATCTTCCACATAGTGTATGTGCAATCCTCCCGACCTGCAATTCAAGGTTTTGTATCATACTCTGCTGGTTTCTTAGTGAATGGCTTACCTCCTCGTTGACTTTGGTTTGCGATGCCATGAACTTCTCCAATGCATCTTCAAGAGAAGACTTCGGCTTGAACTCGTGGTCAAGTTTAGGAGGACCAGGCTGGTTATGTTGATAGAAACCCGGAGGATTCTGCCTTAGAGAATAGTTCCTGTTGTTCCATCCTCCTTGATAGCCTCCACGATTCATGAAGCTTACATCTTCGGGTGTCATCATCGGTCGGTTCGGGCAGTCTTTCATAAGATGAGGTCTTTTACACTCCTCATAATCTACCTACATAGCATGAATAGACTTAATTAGATCATCCATCTTCTTTCAAGCTTTACCTGATTATTTTTTAATGAGGCTACTTCCTCGTTTGAGTCATAGCCAGATGATATGTTGCCCGCGAACTTTTTGGAAATAGTTCTTTTATCAGGTTTCCATTCAATGTTATGGACTAGCATGTCTTCGAGCATCTGATACCCTTGTATAGGAGTCTTGTACATGAAGACCCCTCCACTCGATGAATCTAAAGTGCATCTAGATGGGTAGTTCAACCCTCAGTAGAAAGTTTGCACTTGTTCACTCTTACTAAGCTCGTGACTTGGGCACGAATACATCATTCTTTTGAACCTCTCCCATGCTTCAGCAATTGTCTCTTCTTCTTTCTGTTGGAAGGTTCGTATGTCTGCCTTAAGCTTGTCGGCCTTTGCTGGTACAAAAAAACGAGAAACATATTGATTTCTCATTTGATCATAAGTAGTGATCGAGTTTGGTGCTAATGATCGCAACTACGCCTTGGCTTCTTCGATAAGTGTAAACGGAAAGAGCCTTAGTCGAATGGCATTATCAGAAGCGGCGTCAGTTTTGAATAGATCACATATATCTAGAAAAGCTTTCAACATGCTGGTTTGGATCGCTTTCCATCTTTCCATCAAGGATCAATTCTCGAACCATGTTGAGAAATTGTCCTTTGATTTCCATGTTAGCTATGAAGTCAGGTTTTGCAATGGGTTTAGGTACAGCTGCAGGTGCGGCTCTCCTTGCGTTCCACATTGGTTGATCATCAGCCATTGCTTCACAAAGATTTCTTGGTTGCAAATTTGCAGCTTCTGATCGTGCTTTATTGATTCTTTTGTGAAGCTCTCTTTCCGGTTCATCAAACGGCTTTGACAGTTCGGGCGAATAACTCCTGAAAAGTTTTCACGAAAACACAAAAAACTGTAAAAAACAACTTGCTAAAAACAAATAAACTAAAACTTGTAAGAGATAGAAATCCCTCATAAGGATCGACTAACTAGTTAAATTATAAAACCAAAAATAGATAAGNTACCCTTTAAATCACCTAACTAAATTACCAACGTACACAGGCAAGCGTACCTGATCGGGTATAATATAGTGTTGGTAAGTCCAGGTATCGTTCTTACCACTGGGAACGGTGAAGCTACCTACCTTTCAGTTTAATAGTTACACTAATTAATCTAATGAAATTGGCTTTTGGGGGTTTTTATGACTAACAATAAAACAATAATCAACTAAACTAGTTTAAAGATAATAACTTTATAAAACAATTAAAGATGAGAACTTTATAGAAGAAAACAGTACTTAGTATGGTTGATTAAGAATCCATTTTCAGATAATTTGACTTTAACAAATATATATATTCGCGTGGATGAGCTTCGCGATGCGAGACCTTGATCCACTTCATTAAATTAGGGCATCTTGTAGATTCCAGAAGCTTCCTCAAGAAATCGACCCATTTAGCGAACGCCAGATCATTTCGCGATGCCAAAAGTTCCAAAAGCATAAAATCTTCACCAAGTGTTGAACATCTCGTGATGCCAAATAGGAATCTCGCGATCGCGAGAAGTCTCTGTCCATCCAAAATTCACTTTTCATGCTTTTTAGCCTTTTTCCGTACTTTTTGTTGCGAGTGCCTTCCAAACCTACAAAAATAAGAAATAGAGCTTTTTCGGAAGTCAAATGCACAAAAAATGGGTGTAAAATGGGGAAAAACCATAGTTATGACGTTTACAAAACATGTATACTTTTGGCTATATCACTTACCATCCTCAGACGGATGGGCAGAGTGAGCTTACTATTCAGACTCTAGAGGACATGTTGCCAGCATGTATGTTAGACTTCGTGGGTAGTTGGGACACATATTTTCCATCAGTAGAATTCTCGTATAATAACAGCGACCATGGCAGCATTGGTATGCCCCCGTATGAGATGTTTTATGGGAGGAAATGCAGGACCCCGATCTGTTGGGGCGAAGTTGGTCAGCGAGTTCTAGGTAGCACCGAAGTGGTTCAGAAAACAACTAAGAACATCCAGAGGATTATGGAACGACTTCAGGCAGCTCAGAGCCGTAAGAAAAGTTATGCAGATAGACAACGTTCGGATCTAGAGTTCCAAGTCGAAGATCACGTGTTACTCAAGGTATCACCCTGGAAAGGGGTAATTCGAATCAGAAAGCGCGGTAAGCTAGGACCCAGATTCATTGGGCCATTCAGGGTGATAGCTCGGGTCGGGAAAGTTGCTTATCAGTTGGAACTACCGGAGGAGCTCGGTCAGATCCATAACACATTTCATGTGTCACACTTGCGGAAGTGCTTAGCCAATGAGACCGCACATGTACCGCTAAAAGGGGTTACATTAGGATTGTATGGTAATAGTTCTAGATGTTAGAGAAGTTTAACACCCTTACAAGGTTATTTGACTCAGGTGTTCAGTTTACGGGATCAAGTTAGGATCCATTGCATGTTCAGATCGTTGTTATCGTTTAATTGCTTTCGAGGTGAATTACACTACATGTATTCGGATTATATGCTTCCATGTATGTATGTAATGATAGGAAAGCCTCATGCCCTTTGTGAGTTGAGGAAGGAAAGCCTCGTGCCCTTCGTGAGTCGAGGAGGGACAGCCTCGTGCCCTTCGTGAGTCGAGGAGGGACAGTCCCATGCCCTTCGTGAGTCGGGAGATAGTGTATGTGCAAATACGTTGCCTATATTGTATTGTATAGATAGTGTGTGCTCACTAAGCGTTTCGCTTACCCGTTGTTGATTTCCCTTTTTCATGTAACAGTTCAGGTGTTGGTAAAGGGAAAGCCCTAGCTTGACTCCGGATAGCTTCAGCTAATAAAACCGTCTTATTTATGATAGTTTTAGTTAATTGATTTGACAGTGTTTTCAGTTAAATAGTTGGTTTGAGGATTTTTGCCATGGTTTTTGAAATGTTTGATTTAAGACGCCATTTATTTAAAGTATTTTTGGATTGAAAAATTGAGGTGTTACAATATGTGTATAACATGCTCTTGGGCTCTTCTGCTTGGAATTTGGTGTGATGAGATGTCAAGTCCATAGGCTTGGCTTAGGCCCATGTAGCAAAAAAAACTGATTTCAAAGGAAAAACCCTTCCATTTCTTTTCTTAGCTAGAAACATGTTTATGTGTGAGTGAAAGGTACGATCAAGGTGAAAGAAGCAAAAAGAATCAGATAAATTTTAGAGGAAAGCAATCATATCAAGTATAATCCAACTTTTTTATGGTTTATTTGTCACATTCTTCTTCACCAAAATGGAGTTTAGGGTCCTATAGTTCATCTTAATGTCTTAATGGGAAGTTTTCATGTCTTGGTGGATTTAAATGTGTGGTTTCGAGGGTTTAACCTACTATATTGTAAGAGAATTGATTCAATCATATTTATTACCTCCCATTTTACCCACTAAACCTTGAAAATCTCATTAATGGAGTTTAAGAAAAATTTACAGTATGTAATCCATAGAATTAACTAAGGAAATTGATTTGGGGTTTAGTTTTTGTTAGACCTAGACTTGTATTGTATAGAAGTCGAAGGGCCCTTTATGTAACTTTCTATTTCCTGTAACCTTTTATGTAACTTTATAATTGTTTAGTTATCTTTTGTACTTTTGTAAACCCAGGGGGGTCATTTGTAACTTTGGATATTCTCTCCTCATATATAAAGGAGGGTTCCCTTTGTTTTATTATCACTTGAAAAATATCAGAAGAAGTAAAGATCAGAGCAAAATATCAGTGTTGTGTGTTTGGTAAGCTTTCTCTTCACAGTATCATTTCTCTTATGTTCTTGAGGTTAATCCATCTTATATCTTGTATTTGATCTGTGTTTTACCATTCATACCGTTAATCTTCTTCTGCATACATCTTCTCTACAATTATTGGACTTACAATTGGTATCAGAGCTTAAGCCTTGGTAGGTAGTTCTGTATACTGTGTTCTTGAGTTCTCACTGAGTTCATAGCTTCTTTCAGAGATCTGGGTAAGTGATAAGGGTTCTATAAGTGTTTCTATACACTTTGAGTGGTTGTTTTACCCACTTATCACTTATTTTTGGCCATTTTATAGTTGTTTCTCATTTATCTGAACTGGGCTTTTAGAATCGGAAATTGCAGAACACTAGGATCTCCTCCCATGCATGCTTCCCGATTCGGAAATTACTGACCTTTCCCGATTCGGGATTTACACTTCTCGATTTCCCGATACTGATTCCAATATCGGGAATTCACACTTCCCTGATTTCCCGAATTGATTCCCATATCGGGAATTATCACATACCCAGTTTCCAGAATATGTTTTTCCCTTATCGGAAATTGTTCACCTGTTTTCCAAATTCGGGAATTTGCAAAAACCCTAATTTCTGAATCCATTTATTCCCATACCGGGAATTCTCAACTCTGTCTCTTTCCCGAATTCATTCCCATATCGGGAATTGATCATCTCTTTCCCAATTCGGGAATTTGACCGAACACTGTTTTCAAGAAATCCTTCACATTCCCATATCGGGAATCTGTCAAAATCCTTTTTCCCGAATTCAATCTTTTCCCAATTCGGGAATTTAGCAATCTATCCCTTTCCCGAATCCAAGTTTTCCCATATCGGGAATTGTGCGAAATCTGTTTTCCCGAATCAACTTTCCCAATTCGGGAAATTGACAAATACCCTTTTCCCGAGTTCTATTTTCCCATATCGGGAATTTGCTCTTTCCTTTCAAATACGGGAATCCCACCTTTCCCAATTCGGGAATTCACCAAATTTTCCTAATTCGGGAATTTTCTCACACTTAGCCAAATTTCGAGTGTCAAAACTCAGAGGCTACTGTCCAATTTGGAATTTTTCCAAAATCTCCAAACTCAGTGTTTTTCAAACCAGTATAACCTATCT
>LUCG01058911.1:0-21989 GCA_001633085.1 Carthamus tinctorius | reverse complement strand
TCCCATTCCTACGGGCGTTACGGCCGACGGTTCCCCGACAGCGGCCCCGTCTCCCATTCCTACAGGCGTTACGGCTGATGGTTCCCCAACAGCGGCCCCGTCTCCCATTCCTACAGGCGTTACGGCCGATGGTTCCCCGACAGCGGCCCCGTCTCCCATTCCTACAGGCGTTACGGCCGATGGTTCCCCAACGGTGGCCCCATCTCCCATTCCTACAATTCGCGTTACGGCCGATGGTTCCCCGATCTTGGCCCCGTATCCCATTCCTATTCCTATTAGTTAAGCTCGATCCTAGTATGGAAGGAGCGTAGCCAGATCTCAAATACATATGTCTACATGTTTGAATATCAGCTGCTTATCTTTGAACAAGGATTGATCATCCAAAAAATAAAGTTGTGTGGTTTCATCATCTTATTGTAATAGAAACTATCAAACCATCATTATCTTACAATATACTTAAAAAACCAAAATCATAAAAGAAACATTAGAGTAAATTAATATTGATGGTGCCTGTGGTGGTATCTTTAACTTTCGGATTTCGTCCCTGAAACAAACTATCAACACTAGTCGTTCCTAGCCTTTTGTTTTCGTAACACATATGGTCCTTCGACTTAACAATATTAATTGTTAATCGTTGTGAAGGGCTAACTTGTCTTTAAACAAACTCTAGGGACCAATGTTGACCCCCCACTGTCATCTCTTTTTTATCTGTTCTTTTTTTCTATATGTTTATGTATGCTCCGTTAAGTTGTTGGTAAAGATGAAGAATATAAAAGACAAAAATAAAGATGAAATCACTGGCAGGGGCAACAACCGCGATGGGCATTTGGCAGTGATGAAGAGCATATAACGATGGATATATGCTCTCCGGTTCGATTAAAAGACAGTAGGTAACCAATTTCTAAAACTTTAATGGTTTATTTATTGCAAAAAAAAAATCTCTATAATTAATCATTCAAAGATTAGAAAATTTAATGAAAAAAATTAAGTTTAGGAATTAGAGCATTTAAAATTTAAAAGTTAATTTTTATGAATTTTTCCTTATTTAAATTATAAATACATATGTATACACACGAAAACTAAAAGGCATATAATATAGATGAAAATAATAAGCGTAGAATTGAAAGAATGATGAAATGCCAATAAAATTGCATAACACTTAATTCAATGGTGAAGTACTTTTCTTATAGAAAAATTGAGCAAAAAAATTTAAGAAAAGAGACATATATGCTTAGGGAAACTAGCATTAAGGAAGGTTCATGAAACCAGACAAGTTGGGATCGAAACTCGTTTATAATGCTCGGGATTTTATAATGTCGAAACTCATCTCACTCGGGTCTGTTGCTTGCAACTCGACTTGGATCCCATCCAATTCTCTCTTGAATCTGTCCTTGGAGCTCGCATACACCATCTTCATTCTCACCCTTGATGTATCTGGACACCTGAAATCATGAGTTATCATGAACAACTTGTTTTAATGTGAATGTACCTTTATATCATAACCGAGTTTATATTACACAATATAATGTATCCTTCTAGGACACAACTTTAGATTACGATCAGAGGCGGACCCAGAAAACTTTTCAAGCTGTGACAATTTGACTATTACTTTACATGGAAAAAAAAACCCCATGTTGCAGCCGTGTCTACATATATTTTTTAAAACATAAGAGGTATATAACACCAAAATATACGCTAAAGAAAACAACAAATTTGAGAATCGTGGGACAAAAACCAAGGCCTTTTCTGAAAAAGCATGAGCATTTATCATCTTAGATATTAAAGTCTTGTGTTAACATTTCAATTTCGAAAAATTATAGTGGCACCAACAACACAGTAATAAAATAATACAGTGGCACCCTTAAAAAACTATATATATCATTGTAGGATGCAGTGTTAGGTTACAACAACTAGAGGCAGACCTATAACTTTCTTCAAGTTGTAATATTAATATAGATTTGTTCATTAGTTTTTTGTCCTACAAAAATAGACCCACATTCAAGTATGCACTACATATATTTTAAAGACAAAAGAGGTATATAAAGAAACCAAAATTTAAGCTAAAAAAAAAAGTAATTTGACAACTATGGGACTCAAACCAAAGCCTTGTATGTATAGGTATGAGTATTTACCATCCTAGCCATTAAAGTCTTATGTTAACATTTCAGTTTCAAGAATTATATGGTGACACCCGAGAAAATAACACACTGACACTCTTCAGAAGTTAACTTTTTTCCCTTTACGATATACCCATGAAGCATGGCCCTTACCACTGTATCTATCCATGTGGGTCCGCCTCTAGTTACCATCTTCACACATATATCTTCGTCTTTTCTATGAAAATGAAAATTTCCCACATAATAACGATAGATAAAGACATATAGATACCAGGCAATGAAGAAAATCTTGCTTTTCTGACAATTCTCATCAGTGGTGAAGTCAAAATCAAAGACGGCATAGCGGCATTCGTCACCGGGGAGAGAGCTTGTGAAATCTTCGTAGGTTTGATCAGGGCCACCAATCTTATCAACGATCACCTGTTGATCTTCGATCTTGAAAGTAATATAGCGGTAGTTTCTCTTTGCTTTTAACTCCAAAAACTTTAACTTACAGTCATCATGCACAGCCATTCCAGACGCCGAATTCGCCTAATCCACACATCATTACAACAACAACAACAACAACAACAAAGAAACCACAAAAACACATGCCAATCCAATACATCCATCATGTGATTCATGCATAAATCATATAAATTTCTTCATAAAATCATTATAATTAATAATAAAAAAAAATATAATAATGATGAGATATACATACCATGGTGGTGCAATTGGAGAATTAGGTCAAGAGTAGAAATGCAAAACGAGAAAGAAAGGATGGGGATGGGGATGGGTATGGAGAAGATCCTTCAAAATCAAACTTTTTCTCAAGAAAATGCGGAAAATTTAGAGATTTTTATGGGAACAAATGAAGGTTGAGAAATTTTCTTTCAGCCTCTTATGCTTCACCATTCGTTAATTCATATTAGGGCAAACTCCACTTTTGGTCCCCTAACGTTTGTTAGTTTCAAACTTATATCGTCCCTAAACTTTAAAATCTTCGATTTGGTTTCTCACGTTTAGCAGTTCATAGCGGTTCTAATCCCTCCTTCGAACGATAGTTTATTTTTTTCTTTCCGTAAAGTGTAATTAAATGAGGCGTGTTTAGTCATTTTAAGCATTTTATATTAAATCCATCGACACCCGGTTAAACAAGGGGTGTTTTGATCATCAGAAAAATGGTTAAAATAACCCTTATTTCATTGGAGTTAACGGAAAAAAACGTTATAAAATGACAAACATGTGGAAACAAATTCAAGTCTTTAAAGTTTATGGACAATATCAGTTAAAATCAACAAAGTTAGGAACCAAATGTGAAGGTTACTCTTCATGTTATAACCAACAAATATTCCTATACTTTTTCTATATATTCATTTAATGATTATAGCACGTAGGTGCGTACAAACTAGCTTACGTACGCCTCAACTAATCGCAAAGCCCTACAAACCAGCCAAAAAAGTTCCGGTGGCCTTACAGAAATTGATGGTTAAAAACCAATTTGATTATAAAAGACATTTTCTCTTCCTTTTCAGACAAACTTCTAGGATAGTCGAGGTGCATACAAACTAGCAGAACACTCAGGGATCAAAAATAAAACTATAACATGATGAAAAATGACACAAGAAGTTGTAGATGTAAACATCCACATAGTATACAACCCTACATCTTGAAATTTCATTTTACACACTAACTCATAAATACCCAAACTTAAAAAGAGTTCAAAATTGCATCCAAAGAGGACTTGAAGTTTAATTTCAACCCACAAAGTTGACCACTTTGGGGCCTTGTTTCTTCTTCGGTTTTACGTTCGACTTGTTCGAAACAACATCTTCCGCTTTTGGCTCAGAAATCGTCTTCTCTTTACCATCGTCTATCGTTGTAAAATCATCCTCAAGATCATCACCGCTCGTAAACTTAGTCACCTGCCCTCTCGCCATCGTTTCTATTCCATTTGCTACCATAAAAGAAAAACAAATTCAAGTATAAAAATCAAGAATTCGGAATCACAAGGGTTTTGGCTTCTGAATTGAGGCTTAGAGGGATGTGGTGGAATATCCCATATGTCCCGGGTTCAATTCCAGGTGTCCACAACCATTGCGGCCACCGAGTTTATACAGCTATAATTTGCCGGGATTAGTCTAGGCATAGCCCAGAACACCTTTCCAAGAACAAAAATCAAGAATTTGGAGATAGACAACAATTCTTTCCAATTGGTGAAGAAATCTTACATCTTTTGCTGAAAGATTCATTGTACATGCCGGAATTTCTACTATTGCTTTTGTTTGGACAATCTTTGGCCAAATGTGTCACGCCACCACATATTTTGCAACAACCACCCTATCGAACAACAATATTAACGTAAACCCAAAAAGGAACATTTAAATTCTATCAAAGAAGTCAAAAACATGCTCACAATGAAGGTAAAAACACGAAATTGTTACCTTTGGATAGATTCCGTGAGCGTTTTTTGGGCAATCCTTACTCAAATGTCCTTGTTCTTTACAAATAAAGCAAGTTGCAAACTTTGTTCCCCCTACATGTTAATCGTCTCAATCATAAGCGCGTAATAATATTAATAACATTATAGTTGTAGTCTTGTAGATAAATATGCAACACCATCAAGTATGCCCTTCTAGATTCATCTAAATATAGAAACAAAGACTACATAATGGAACTTGGGGATTGTTTGGCTGGTTTTCCATCAAGTTCCGTATAAATAAAGTTGTCTGTGTGGATTAATTTGTTTGCATAGATAAGGTTTTCTATAGGGGAGCATGCTTTTTAATTGGAAGGGACATGTTCGGAAAAAACCTGGCTTTCTTCATAAAGCCCCCTAGAAGCCTACTGAGTGACCCACTTACGATATTTTTAGTCACTACCAAAAGTCTAAAAGGTTGTTTGGTTGGTATTCCCTCAAGTCCTTTATGGGATAAAGATGTTTGTGTAAATTAATTTGGCTGTATAGATTGGAATGGCTTTCCCATAGATGGAAAGAGCATGTCTTTTTTATGGGAGGGACAGGTTTGGAAAACCTTGTCTTTCTTCGTAAGACCCTCTAGAAGCTTACTGAATAAACCATTTTCTATATCATTAAGTCACTAACATTAAGTCCTGTATGGATAAAGTTGTTTGTGTGGATTGATTTATTTATAATTTTATATAGATTGGAAAAGTTTTTTCATGGATGGAAGAAGCATGTTTTTTTTTTAAATTGGGAGGGGCAACTTTGGAAACAAACTGACTTTCTGCATAGAGCCACTACCAAACAGTCATGAATAACTGACCAAATAAGTTGTGAGTCTTATTAAGCTCGTTAAGCTGCTAACAAACAGACCCTAAATGAATGACTGAATAAATTGCGAATCTCATTAACCTTATTAAGATGCTTACATAGCTACCAACAAATCTTCATCAATGTGCCTAACAAACCTAAATAAGCATCATTGCAAATATTCACATCAATCGAAGAGTAAGAAATAGACAAGTTACCATCTTGAAGAGGTTGAGGACATAAAGTCAAAGAATGTCCAAGTTCTCCACAGTTATAACATAACTTCTTATCAACGTTCTCCTCGTTCTTATTGGGGCAATTCTTGAGACTGTGACCACGCTGCCGACATAACAAACATATCTGCAAACATATAATCAACCACTATAAGTTCACCATAGAAAGTCAACCAAATTTTCCCATTTCAAAGAACCCATTGACCAACCAAATAACACATACCCATTGTTTTGCAGTTATAAAAGGTACACTTTTCATGATCTGAATAAACCAAAAAAACGCAATCTTCTTCTACATTCTTGAATTCTTATGGGCGGTTCGATTAGTTCACAATGGGAATTCCAATTGACTGAAAATTTAGAGGCAATTGGAGCTCATAAAGCTTGAAATTTCAAAATCCCCATTTGGAATCTAGTTTATCAACTTTTCACATAAACCTCTAATTCATCAATTTTAGGTGTATATGATAATAAACCCTAATCTTCAAAAGACCATTTACCCACTGTTTCTCCTTTCTACATAAACCCTAATTTATCAAATTTAGGTGATTGTGATAATAAACCATAATCTTCAGAAAACCATTTGTCCAGTGTCATTCCTTTCCATATAAACCCTAGTTTATCAATTACAGACGAATGTGACAATAACACAGAATTTTAAAAGCCGAAATTAAGATTAAATCTGAAACAAACCTTGTGTTTCTCCCACTGAGCTTTTTCAGGGCAGTTTTTGGCGATATGATTATCGGCTTTACAGATGAAGCAGCTATCACCAGGTCTCATTCCGGGTATTCTGAGTGGGTGCTTCTTGCTAGTGGATCTTCTGGGTTTATTCGGGTCATTGGGATCCGATTTCTTGCGCTTAAATTCGCTCTTTTTCTTCTTCTTCTTCTTATTCGGATCCTTTGGAGGCGTGGGTTCGGGTTTCGGAAACTGGTCCGGGTGTTCTTCTTTGTATCGTCTGCGAGCTAGTATCTGCCTTTTGCTCACCATTTTTGTTTTCTCAAGAATTGAAGAATGGAGAAGAGGGGGTGAAGAAAAGAAACCCTGTTGTGGAGATTCAAAGAGGGTTCAAGAGGTTTGAAAAGTGGGCCCAATTATCTCTAGAGCCCATCATCAAATTGGGCCAAAGAAATTCATGATTTCATCTAGATGATTTAGGGTGCGTCTGGTACGCGGAACAGGATGAGACAAAACAGAATAGAATTGACTTGTCTCATGTTTTGCAGATATCTATGTGGGACACATCAGAACTAAGTAGAACAAGAATGGGACAAGCATGTTCCATCCTACCTCTTTGGAATTAAATAAAACAAGGTCAGATGTACCATTATATCCCTCAAAGTACAGATTGATTTTATCTTTCACGATAATTATCTCATACCTAGGTGATCAAAACTCGACCAAATCCGAAAAACCGAAAATCCGACTTTTTGGCGAGTTACCTGGTTCGGATAGGGTCTCCATACCCGTCAACCGAACCCACTGGAAACCCGAATTTTTTTGTAAATCTTTTATGTAATTCTTTGAGGTATGAACTTTTTTTAGTAGTTTAAGTATTTTTCATTGAATTAATTTTAATTTTTAATGATTGAGCATGTAAAACGAAGAGTTAAAATTACATTTATAACTATTATATATAATATAAGAGTAAAATTTTCATTTGATATCCGTGATTTCTTGGTTAAATTGGAAGGAAAGAAAATTTATTCATATTTTCATCAGCCACGTTTTCATTTTAATCCCATTTTTATTATTCAACTTGAACCAGAATTCAATGTGATTTCTTGGTTAATTGGGAAAGAAAGAAAATTCATTCATATTTTCATTAGCTACATTTTCATTTTCGATCCCATTTTTATTATTTAACTAGAACCAAACACAACCGATAAAATCTCAAAACACTAAGGAAACAACTTAAAAAGTTTTTAGTAAAAAATGTATAAAGGTCATATAAACTTGTAATATAGACCATAACAACTGAAACTTTTAAAAATTCGAACTTATATGCAGAGAGAGATTCGAGCAAAAGATAAAAAATGATATGATAGTGAAAGATTCGAACATATAGCAATGAGTTACCAACCCCATGACCGAACCCGGCACCAAAACCCACATGGGACCGTAGCCCCACCCAGTCGAAACCATGAAACCACGTTTATGGGTAAGCCCAACTACCACAAGCCTTATATCATGTTCTAGTTAATTTATACAACAGATACAAACAAAATCACAAGATTTATTTTATTAACAAAATTAGATTAGTTCAAAACACAAAGCTTTACTTAAAAAAGCAAAACCACAAACACTATCCCAACAGTCGCAACTCATTGTCCATTGCCACCTCCACCGTTATTCGACAATCCTTCTTCATCTATATCCCCTGCAACAAAAATACAAAAATAAATATTAATTTTTATGAACAAAAATCCAATCTCAATATTAACTACCAAAATTAAAACAAAAACAAATATTAAGATGCGTTCGATTGTACAAAACTATTTTTCATTTTTCCCTAAAAAATGTTTAAAAAAAATAAATTTAAGTTAAAAATTAGAAATATTATTTACCATGATTAGAACTTGCAATAGTTCCTTGTGGTGCATTCCCACCAAACCACGTACCCACCGCATCCTTCACTCGATCTGCGACCCCTCTCGAGTCACCGCCGCTCCCCAACCGCCGTCGGACCTCCTCCGATTCCGTCACCACCCCGACCGCCGTATCCCGATGCTGCCGGTCCTCCCCGGTTTTCTTTTCCGACTCCCCACCGTTTCCCCTATGGAAAGCATTCGTTATTTTTTCCGATAACGCCTTATCTTCGTCCCCCGGCCTCAATCTCTCCGCCAGATATTCCGTCACCGAAACCCCTTTATCGACCCCATTATGTTTCTCCACCGTCTGCGGCTGTCCGGAAACAGACCCTGGCGTTTGTGGCTGTCCAGAAACAGACCCTTGAACGTTCGAGATCACCGAGCTTCCGGCATCTACCACTTTCTCATAAACCGGTGCCAATGTTTCCGTTACTTTATCGGTAATGCTGGGTTTTCTGACGGTTTCGTGTGATTCAGGACTCGGAATTTTCTCGGGAAAGCCGAGTTTGGATGCGATGACGTCGGCTGCTTTATCGGCAATGGCGGAAGCGGACGATGATATTTTTTCAACATAGCTACCACTATGGCTCGAAGGGTTTCCGGTTAGGGTGTCACGCGGTAAATTTTCGGGGTGGTTTCGATCGAATCTTTTCGGTTCCGGTTCGGGTTGGTTGTGGATACCCATTTTGTCGAATGAGTGTTGGATCTGTGAGAGTTCGGCTTCCTTGCCCCCTGTAAATTAAATAAGCAAATAATGTTAAATTTTAACGATAAAAGTACTAAAATATCGATTACTTTATGATTTATGATTTGTACCCGTGTGTGTTGGATCGGTGACTTTGGTCTCGTAGTTTGAAGGATCCGAACCGGCCCTTGATGGGTCCTTGGGGGCATTAGGGTCCTCCACCATCCCAATTGATTTTCCAATACTACCCCTTGGTTCTCCTTGATGGGTCCTTGAGACCATAGGGTCAAAGAGGTCTTGTTGACCATGTGCTCGAGGTTGGTCAAACCCCGATGGTTTAGATTGGTTGGTTCCATAAGGTTCGGTGGAAACCAAGGGTGGTGGACCATGTCTAGCACCAGAATCCACTGAACCATCGTAACGATCCTCGGCCATAACCGATGGCCTTTCCAAATTACCTCTGGGGTGTGCCAAAATTGCATCCGGACCACCCGAACCAGCCCTAGCGGAATCATACACTGCACGATTCATAACCGATTATAAATTCAACATACAAGCGTCCTAATACAATTACAGTTCATGTATTTTATAAATTTCGATTTTCGTCCTTTTGGTTTAGGAATTCCGATTTTCCAAACTGTAGTCTGTAGTTTATTGATACTTCGTCCATGAGATCATTCCTACGTATAAAATACAAATGACTAAAATAGTAGATAATTTTGAACCATAAGGACCAAATCCGCAATGAGTTGTAAATAATAAGGTGAAATATCATCAAATTACAAACTATATGAAGGAAAATCATAAATAATTTTAACCATAATATTAACCATAAATAATTAATTTTGTTGTAATGGAAACTTACTTGGTGCACCATGGACTTCAGCATCTTCCTCCATTTCATCATCATCATCATCCTCCTCATCATCCTCTTCATGATGATGACGATCATCGCCGCCATGACCATGTCCATGCTTCGTGATGGTATTCTTCAACTTCTTGCCTTTCTCTTTGACTTTCTTGATCACCGATTTCTTCTCGCCATGATGTTCTTCTTCATCATAACCATGATGACCTTCAACAACATAGAACACATGATAAAGATCAATCTCACACGATAAGTATAGGATGGCAATCGTGTTGTGTTTGGGTTACCAGATCGCGGATCAGAGACTCTTTAACCTGGACACTACCCTTTTAACTCGACACATCTTTAACCTAACTCGTGACCCATCGTAATATCCCGCCTACCTCGACAACAATATTGTCCGTTTTGCTCCTGCATTTAACCAACGTGTAGCGCACGGATTTGTTTCTAAGAAACTTCCCAAAGGGTCAACCATCTTGGGAGTACTCTCACTCAAGCACGCTTAACCTTAAAGTCCCCAGAACCTGACGTGCTTGTGGCCCAAAACGTAACGTTATTAGGAAGGCCAATATATTACTTATAACACCCAGCATCACTCCTGTCCACGACCGATATGAAATATACCTAAGGTATTAGGCCCATCGACCCAAACACGACCAGCATAACCCATTTGGGGTTGACGGGTCATACACAACCTTCAAATACAAGCAAAATAAAATTCATTTACTGGTTTTAGACACTAAATTTAGAAAAAAAAAGTAGAATTTAAAAGTCAAAATAAAATTTTGTTTTTTAAAAAAACATTAAAAAGATAAACGGATTGATCCGCAAACCTGTACACCAACCTAAACACGTGTACACGACTCGTGAAATAAACAGGTTAACAGGTTAGCAAATGGAACACTCAACCTAAATCCGTTTATCTTTATATCAGATTCGGGATGTGTTTCGTGTTTAGAATTACCCACCCCCTAACTGTCCACAACAATTACGAAAGATTAATTGATTGATTGTTAATTACCGGTGTGGTGGGTGGCGGCGCCGGCGTTGAGGGTGCTATCGTCGTCGTAGTGACGGCCGTGAGTGTGCTCCAAATGTGGTTCCATTTTTATTAAGAGGTTTGTGTTTAAAAGATAAAGAGATGATATTTGAAATAAAACATATACATTATATATAGAAGGAAAATTGGTTTAGGAAAAATTGAAAAAACGGCGGATTCAGGGTAAGCATGAAAGAATGATGCATTAAAGTGCTGACACGTGTTGGGAAATGGACGCGTGGCATTCGTTGTGGTGTTGACGTGGCTCACCACCGAAAATATCAATGATTGTACTTCTATTCTATTTACCGCTGTAAATAGAGAGATTTTTCGACTTAACCAATGTTTTAAAAATCGAATTGATTCAGTCGGTCTAACAGGTTGAATTGCAAATTAGTGAAGATCGATTTTATGATCTTTTAAGGACTGAAATGAACCGGTTGGTTTATTGATAAAACTAGTTGACCTGTTTTTTATAAAAAAATCTTTCTTTTTTTGAGTTTATAAGGTATTTTTAGATTGATATAAAACTTGTTAATATGTATTTTTTTAATGTTTTTGGATTGATCTACAACTTATTCTAATGTGTGTTTTTAATTTTTAACTTGTGGAAATCAAATTCTTAGTTTTATATATATGTATGTAAAAAAATGAAAAATACAGAAATACTTGAGACCGGTTGAACCGGGAACCGGTCATCACATTCTTGGTTTTATATATATGTATATAGGAAAATAAAAAATACAGAACTTCAATGGGGCAGCCTACCGGTTAAGGCTTATGGAAGATGTAACAACCAACCCAAGTTCGAATCCTGGGGTGAACAACCAGGGGCCACTGAGTATTAATCCCAGGAGAGCATGCTTTAGCTCTTGGTAAAAATTACCAAGGATGTAGTCTGGACTTTACAGAAAAAATGCTTGAGACCGATTGAACCAAGAACCGGTCATCACATCAGTTCAACTAAAACATCGATTTTTAAAATATTGGGTAACACAACGTCTTTTTTGGGAGTTAAAATATCGTAAACATTATTGCAAAAGCACATATATTCTCATAAGTTCTTAAAGAATTAAAATTAATTTTGCCATCATTCGTGTTTCTTTTTATTAATTTTGGTCACCTTAGAAATCCTAGTGCATTTGATTCATAGAATAATTTCAGATCGAGTGTAATTTATTAAAGAATTTAGGATAAAACATTATCATATTTAACCACTTATTTTGTAGACTATGAAATTGAATATTTTAAAAGAATTGAAATATGTTTGTTTAATTAACATAATGTTATTTCAAAATAAAATATTGGTAAATGATTAAAATACCATTTTTTAAAAAAGAATTGAAACCAAAATTCAACTATTGTAGTTTAGATCGGTGGTGGTCGATATGTGGTCTAGAACAATACAAGTTCAAAGCGATGGTGGTCGATATGTGGGTTAGATCACAGTGGTGATCGTGACTGGCGGTGATCGGTGGTGATGGGCGAATGTTTAGATCAATGGTGGAAGGATGTGGTTCAGATTGACGGTGGCGGTGGTGATTGGTTGAGGTTCGTATGGGCGGTGGTCGATGGTGATTCATGTTGACCACCATGGTTCAGATTGGTGGTGGTCGTCGGTGGTTCAGACCACAGTGGTTCAAACAATGGTGGTTGGCAACGATGGTCTAGGTAAATCAAGTAGGAAAGATCTAATTTTGCCTTTTGAAAAAATATAATGTAATGGAATTGTATTCTTTCTCAATTGCCTTTGAATGACAAAATTTGTGAATGCTAAAATATATAGAATTCAACTTCATTCCGTGGTGGAGATTATTAAAGAAGGAGACCCGGTTAAAGTCGTCTTTATTGACCGGATGAGTGGTTGAGATTCGTCCTCATGTTCACGATTAAAATTGAGTTCACATTTAAACTTTCCTATATATGTGTATGTATTTGATGGATAAAAATCAAAGAATTATTAAAACATGCGATCAATCTAAATAAGCCACTTTGTTTGAAACTTTGTACTATGATTTTCTAATTCCATAAGGCAAAAATATACATATATTTTGTTTTTATATAAACTAAAATATCAAATTTATATATGAGAATTATAGATGATAGAGAGAAGTCAGAGAACAACTAAATGATAATTCTCTTCTAGTAGGCACCAATCACTTATCAATTCCAAAAATTATATGGCCCATCCCATTTCCACTATATATAAGGCCATCCGTAACCGGCCGGTACGCAGGGCCAGTACCGGTCCGGTATGGCCGGTAACACCATAGTGTGTGATCGGTAAGGGGGAACGGTACCAAGTTCATCGGCATGGTGGTGCCGGTTGAATTAAGTGACCCACCCCACCCCCTACCCCTCTCTCTCTACCTTTTTTTTTCTTTTTTTTTAATCAATTAATTTTAGAGAGGGTATGAGGGGTACGGTTAAGGATGGTATGGTATGGTGTTGGTAAGGTGTTGGTAAAGCTGATGTGGCGCTGAGGTGACAGCAGGTATGAAGGGTATGGTTAAGGATGACCTAAGAAACATTCTTTTAAAGGTGAGGGGTGGTGGTCTAGTGATCATGCTGGGCCAACATTGGCTCCGCCTATAAGGTGGTACCATTAGTAAGCGTTAAGACCATTGTGGATGAGATAATAACAGTTAAAAGTTACTTAAATGTTTGAAAATACATTATTTTAAGATAAAAAAGTCTATCAATTTATGACAAAAGCTACATAAAAATTTAAAAATATATTATTTCATAGGTTAGAGAGATCACGGTACAAATGATTCTCATCCGTTTGAAAATATTTTAAGGGTGTTGTTAGTGACATCCTTCTATACCTATAATAAAAGTCAAAAGTTGTACCAATACAGTTAACTCATTTATGGCAAAAGTTACTTAGAATTTTGAAACTATGTCATTTTATAGGCTAGAGGGGGTGCAATGATCGTTACCTATATTTTAAGGGTGTTGCTATTTAGACATCCATCTACTTATATAGCTCTATATAAGTAGCATGGGGTCGTATCCGTTACAAACCGGATAGTTTGTACAAACTATACAAACCAATCTCGACCATACATCTACATGATCAATGGTGTAGATTAATTCAATTTCTAAATCTTCTCTCAACCACATTTGAAAACCACCTAAAAAATAGGAGATAAATAAAATATAAACAAAATCAATGGTTAAGATTAGGTTTGTAGAGTTTGTACAAACTACTCAGTTTGTATTTGATACTTCCCCTAAGTAACATTAATTACATTGACCTAATCATAGTAATTCTTTTAACTTATATCTAACTAGTTTTGGAAATATAAAAAAGGTGGACTAGATATAGATTTTATTAAATGCATACATACAAAAATTGTAATCATTAGGTACTTAATACTTTTTTATAATTTTTAACCATAGTATTAATTAGTTTTTCCTTTTTTATAATAATATTTTTTATTAATACAAAAAAAAATTCTAAATGATATTATTTCGTTGTTTTACGTAAACTCAATTCAGCTCCTTTATATTTATCAATTTTATTTTTACTTAAAAAGTACTTTTATTTTTATTGGTTTTATTTTTATTCTAATAACTCCAAAATACATCATGAAATTAATGTTAATATACTTTTAATTAGTTTATGTATGTTTAGTTTTATTTATCATTATGACTCCGTATCATCTTGACGATATAATATTTATTTATTTTTGAATAAACATATCCATTGTAATATTTATTTATTTTAGTTTCATCTTATATACATGTTAATTCTATAAATAATAATTATTTAACATATATATCTTTAATATAAATGGAATGAATAACATCGTAATAATGGTTTAAAGGTAGCTTATATGAATTAATTATGATCAACATCCTTTTTGAATCTAGATTTCCATTTTTTGTTACATAAGAATACTTGATAGTTATTTAAAGTTATTTTAAAATATTAAAAAGTATTTTAAAATTTACTTATTTAAGAAAAAACAATTTGTTAATAAATTGCTTGATTATTATATAAGTTAGTTTTGATAACCAAAAATATCTTAAAATAATAGTGAGACTTCTAATAATAATATAAATAAAATAAAAAGAAGAAAATTAATTAACAATAATATAATATTTATCTAGAAAGGTAAAAGAGAATGAAATTAATAACATAATGATTAGTTGTAAAAAGGTTATAAAAAATAACAAGAATGATTAATATCTAATGATTATGTAATAAATAGGAGTAGGGAAGTGTCTAAATAGCAATTAGATAGGTGTCTATATAAAACCACCCTATTTTAATTAGGTAAATCACGCGGCGCAAAAGGCCACACGATAATCGGATAATTCAGATCCACGTGGACATTCATCATCTCCCACCTACCACCAAATGCCACGTGTCTCTTTAACCCTCCGTTGATGTATGGATGAGGGTTTTGAGATCACGATCGAATAAATATGGCGTAAACAACTAAGAGAAACTTGCAGAAGAAGAGAAGAAGAAGAAGAAGGAGATATGGGTTTGGAGATCAACGCGCTTCCCCTATCCTACTTGGTGCACGCGCTCGGTGTGGCCGGTGCGGTCATGGTTCTCGTTTGGAACATCCACTTCAGAGGCGGTTTAGCTTGGGAATCAGATAACAAAAATCTCATTTTCAATGTAAGAACTACTCTTTCGATATAATCTCTGTTTACTTGTTTCTGATTGATTAATTCTGTTAACTTCTGATTCGCCATGAATTTGATTTGTTTTGATGGCTAATTTGGAGAAAATCTGAATTCTAGGGTTTCTAATCTCCTTTCATGGAGTTATGGATGTAAGATGTGATTTTTTAGGGATTCTATTAAGTTACAAGGACTTAAGGTGTTGTTGAGTGTGTAGGATATCAAAGTTATTGTATTAAACCCCATTCAGCCATAAGGAACTATGTGAATTCTGAATCTGATCATATGTGGCAAATTGCATAGTTGATTCATTATATGGAGTACATGAAGCCTATTGGTCAAACAGATTAGTTAAACAGAGGGAGGTTCATACGAGAAGCATGTCAATTTAAGAAAAAAACAAGGAGCAATCTCAGANGATTGACGCGATTCATGGGAGGGTAGAGATTATTAAAGGGGGGACCACGATCAAAGCCGTCTTTGTTGACCGGATGAGTGGCTGAGATTGCTCCTCACGTTTTCTTAAAAAGTTATGTTTCTCGTTTGAACCTTTTTCTAGTTAAACATGCAATCACATACATAAAAACCATAAAATGACACCCCAAAGTGAACACCATAAAACTGCATGTGTTTCCCAAACTTATAGGGCTAAAATGGGACAAAATATAATAGGTCCACCACAGCATTCTGTTGATCCTAACCTTCTCTGCCAAACACAGATTCAATTTTTCTACAATTGCAAGCTTGTGAGTTTTGAATGGAAAATCCACTCCAAAGTAGCCACCAAAACAAACCAAATTCATGTAATAGAAGAATAAATCATTCAAATTAATCAACTCCGCTGCTGCAAGCTAACATAAATCACAAACTACTAACAGAGATCATATCATATCGAAGAATAGCCAACAAAACAAATCAAATTCATAACGAATCCAACTTAAACATAAATCACAAACAACCAACAGAGATTATAGCCTAGTATCTACATCTGATCTCCAATTTGTAACCATTTCTGCAATCATCTCACAAATTCAAACACCTGCCATTTGCCACATATGATCAGAATTCACGTAGTTCTTTCTTATGGCTGAATGGGGCTTAATACAATAACTTTGGTATCCTACACACTCAAGAACACCTTCTTTTTGGTAGTTCGTGGCCCACGGGTGTCTGGGCCAGCTTACACTCACCTCGACTGATCCCATAGTGCCCTGAAGATAACAGCCAAAAGAATGTCCAGTGACCCTGAGGAGACCCAAACTGGCGACCAATAGGGACGATACCCTCATACCCAAGGTCTGGCCTCTATGTGGCGGTTGAGCTGGGCCTCAAGGCTCACTAAAAGCACAATTTCATGCTTTTGAAAAGCGGATCGTCAGTTTTCTTTAGTTAGTTATCCGAGTTTTCTTTCTCTGTTTGAATAAGCACCTGTACCTCTCTGTTGCTGCTTCAAAGTCTTTCAAGTTTCTAAATCTCTCCGGAATTATTATTTGTCCGAGGTCTGCCGATGTTCAACTATATATATTTCTAGTTTGTTATCTCATATTCCCTTTTGCCATCTTTTTACCAGGTCCATCCTGTTCTAATGCTTATTGGTTTGGTTATTATGGGTGGTGAAGGTAACAACATCATACTTGCTCATTGCATATATGCCAACCCTCATCCATCCATACATACATACTCATTGTAATTCGACTTGCTATATTGCCTTTGATTATGCAGCCATTATAAGCTATAAAGCTCTTCCCTTCAAGAAGTCCGAGAAGAAGCTTATCCATCTTGTTCTACATGCTATTGCCCTCATACTCGGTATTATTGGAATCTATATGGCATTCAAAAACCACAATGAAAGTGGTATTGCAAATCTTTACAGTTTACATTCCTGGCTTGGTATCGGGGTTATTGCTCTTTATGGCATTCAGGTAAACTTCAAATCTGCTGCTGGCCCTTTCTGTTTCCAAGTTTCATAGCATTTTTACAACATTCTTTTGCAGAAATCATTGTAAAATTATGAATGCACATAACAGAACTCTTAGGACCCATTTGGTTTGCGGGTTTCAGTGAGTTTTTTACTAAAATGGCCATTTGATAAATTGGTCTTTCAGTTTTAGCCAACCAAACAGTTTTTGCTTGTGGTGTCGGTCCTTTTCTAACACCTTTCTTTCAAGAAAAAAAAAATAATAAAATATGAAACCACAAGTCATAAGGTAAAACCGCAAGTTGCGGTCCAGCAACTTGCGTTTTATAACACGGCTTGTGGTTCTACCGTGGCACCTACTCCTTGCGGTTCTACGAGATATCGACACATGTCCTAAAATGGTAAGTTGCAGTTTCATATTTTATTATCTTTTTCTTGAAAGAAAGGTGTCAGAAAAGGACCGACACCACAAGGCACAAGCAATATTTGGTTTGCAGTGTTAGCCTTGTGGGATTCAGACTTTTTTTTTGTAATTTTTGCTTTTGGTTGGTTAAAACTTAAAGGTGTTCTACACAAATGGGCCATTTTAGTAAATAACTCAGGAGTTTGGTGGAATTTGGAATTGGATTCTATTCCAATCCTGCTTTTGGTTTAAAAAAGGGAGTTTGCGATGAAGTCCCACAAACATTAGCTAATTGTTGTGAATTTTCTTGGCAGTGGATTTACGGGTTTGTGGTGTTTTTCTACCCGGGTGGAAGTGGTGACGTTAGAAGAGAATCACTTCCATGGCATGTGCTTTTCGGGATGTTTGTGTACATCTTAGCCGTTGCCAATTCAGCACTCGGGTTTCTTGAGAAGCTAACGTTCCTGGAGAGTTCAGGCATCGATAAGTATGGTTCCGAGGCGTTTTTAGTCAACTTCACCGCCATCGTTGCAGTGCTTTACGGCACTTTCGTACTGTTGACCGCACTTTCGCGGGCCCCTGCGGAGGATCACGAGAGCTATACGCCTATATAAAATGTGTTTTATGTAAATTACTGTTATACCCACGGCTATTAATTATTAGATTGAACATATGACGAGCACATGAATGTGTCTCATGATATGCATTTATGGTTGTATGTGTCTTGTGCATATAAGCGTTGTGAAGTATGAAATACCGTAATTGCCCTTCTGAACATCGGGTCAAGTTCCCACAAATACCGAAAGTATTGTAACAGCCCGTCGCATATTAACCGAAACCTAGATTTTTATTGGTATGAAGTTGTGGGTTATTGATGACTTTTGTCATTGTTTTAAGTTGATTTTGTTATGAGCAATCAATAACCAATGGAAATCGTATATATTTATGTATAGAAATATGCACAAAGTAGGTACTCTTATCCAAGTTGACAATATGAAGATGAAATCAACAAAACTGAATTTGCAAATTTTTCGTAGAAATGAAACGGATTGAAATGAAACGGATTGAGGCTTGCCCTCATCGTTCTGAGAAGAATTTTGTGACCTAGGTTGGATGCAACTTTTCTTGCGGCTTAACCGTGTAGGAATTGCCTAAGGTTTATCTTTGACATTTAATACGGAATTGTAATCGTAAAAGCTTAATAAACACTTCAATTCATCTTTAATTTGTTTAAAAATTATAAAACCCATAGAATAAATTTTATTAAGATCCTGTTTGTTTTTGTAAATTCAAAAATAAATTTTATTAAGATCCTGTTTGTTTTTGTAAATTCAGCTCTTGATAAGCCCTAAAGTCCAATCAATTCAGACATTACCTAATTCAGGGCCTTTGTTTTTTCTTCTTTTTTCCAAACCCACTTACCACTTAAATTGATTTAACCCATAAAGTATTAACCGATACACTTTTTTTCAACTTTTTTAATTTTATCTAGTTAGGCTACATACAGTCAACCCTCCCAACCCTCTCACTTTTTAATGTCACATCAGCTGACACATCAGCTTTTTCCCAACCCTCTCTTTACCCTCCCATAACCTTCTACAACTCTTACCCAACCCTCTCACTTTACCCCACACACAACACACACAAACTCAGCAATGTTGGCAACGGCTTGGTGCTGCCGTTTACCACCTAGCCCGCCGGGCAGAGAAACGCCACCCCGGTGCCCGCTGATACCCACCGGGCCCGGCGGGCTCAACCCACTCAACCCAAGCTATTGCTGCGTGTAGCCTTAGTCGCCTTCATCACTTACACTTTCATCAAATTGATCTTTGGCTCTTCTGGGGGATAGGTTTTCTTTTCTTAACAAAGCTTCAACAGATTTGAAAGATATTGGATCTAACATATTGTTTGTGTTTTCTTAATGGGTTTTAAGCTTATTTTATATAAATCAAAGAATTGTTCTCAAATATATCATGAACTAATTTGTTTCGCTTTAAAGCATAACTCGTAAACTCGATGTTTACGTAGATTACGAAAGATTTCGTTTCATGGTGGTTGTGACGTCAAATATTTGTTCCCAATATTTCCACCGTATAGTGCGTAAATATTTGCTTTTTTATCATGACTTTGAAAGCATATCGAACATTAACTCGACCAATCTACACAAACCATAGGAACACTAATTGGGATCAATTTATGTGAAAATCGGTTGGTTTGAGTTTTATTTTATTAACAATGGATCAAATATTCAAATGGATAAAACTAAAACATAATTAAAACTTATAATATGAATCTAATAATTCTTTTTTCATATGTTAAATATATATTAAATAAAAAGAAATATTTAACCCTTCAATCATATATCATTGATAAACAAATTTTTTAAGAGCATATATATAAAGGAGGTTTTATAAGGAACTTTTTTTCCTTGTCAAATTGATTCTAGTTCACTAACAGGTCGCTATGTAAACGCTTATTCGATGGGCACATATTGGTAAGAGTCGATATTTCTCTAACTTATTTTGCCGAGTAAATTGAAGTCCCTCAAAACAGAATTGAATCCTACAATTTACCTGCTAAGAATTTACGGCATAAAAGTTGTCACTTTCACTTATCAGGCAAGATTCCCCATCCTTGTCATCACTCTTAACGGATGAAATTCTAAACTCTTACAAGGTTTATCAGATAGGTAAATGACTCACTAAGCGTTTACCAAGTTAGCATTTAGGGTGTGTTTGGTGCACCAGACAGGGGCAAGACACAGACAAAAACAAGGAATGTTTTTTCACGTTTGATAGAATTTTTATGTAGAACAAACAACATAGTAAACCATAGGTCCACCCTTACCCAATGAATGAGCTCTAAAAGTGGAACAGACATAATGTTTTATCAATATAACATTAAACTAAAACATAATTATTTTCTAAAACATCAAATATGTCTTTCTCTTTACATTTATTCATTTTTAAATTTTATTTATCATATTTTATATTTTTTAAATTTTCGCTTGTGTCTTAAAAATATTGTTTTTTATATAATTTATATATTTTGATTAATTTGTGTAGCTCATTAATCGTAGATGGTGAAAAAATAATATAGGAAAAGTATAAAGAAAAAATTGAAAATTAATTGAACTTTTATTTTTGTGACATTTTAATCGTATTGACAAAAAAAATTAATTTTACATTGTGTTATAAAAATATTAAACATCCATTTTATTACAAGTTAATCTATTACGTAACTGTTTAAAATATATATAAAATATATAAACAACTTATAAAGAGTAACTTGATCATTTAATCTATTATATTCTTTAAACAACTTTCTTTCTAATATATCATGTTTGGTTACATTACGTTCTATCATGTCTAGATGCTAAAACACCCTTTTTAGAGAAAAATCATTTTTTGTTCTCTAAAATGCTCCAACAGCATCCCTATCCCATTCTCTAATAGAGATTTAAGGGAAAAACTACCAATATAGAGAATTCTCGATATCTTGGTTGGGTAGAGAAGGAAATACTTTTTTTATTTAATCCACCAAGAAGAACTGAATTAATATCATTTTTATATTAAAAAACATTATAAAGTTTATTGGGATCATAAAAGTAGTGAATATTTAAATAATACAATTGATGTTGAAATCTCTAAAATAAAACACTTGTTGGAGTTGAATATACTTTATTTTAGAGATTTTGACTTTCAATTCTATATTTTAAAGAAGTTTTAGGGGGCATTTGGTTGGGGATATTAAGGGTTCAGGAATAGGAATGATAATGAAAACTGCTGTTTGGTTTGATATTATATAAGAGAATCATTCCTGCAGATCCATTAATTTTCAATCCTGACCAAATTGGGGGAAATGGAAATTTTATTACTACTTGGGTTTTTTTTTCCATACATTGTTCTATCTATGGATGTTAAATGGAACATCTTTTGTATTTTCAAGTTGGAGAAACATATTTCTTTTATTATGAAACAATTTTTCATTGATTATATTAGGTTAACCAAACAGCATCAATGCAATGCTCATTCTTATTCCCATTCTCTGAAATGAACCAAACACCCCCTTAAAGAATACGTTGAAGATGCTAGTAAAGGAACCATAAAATAACAACCCAAATAAAAGTCCTACATTAACAACCCAAATAAAAGTCCTACATTATTAGTTCTTAGGCCATGTGCTGTGGCATCGGGTAAGGCCATCGGGTAGGGGTGGGGTAGTTGCTACCC
>LUCG01058869.1:0-10658 GCA_001633085.1 Carthamus tinctorius | reverse complement strand
CACGCCGGCGCCTCCACTCGGTTTTACTCTTGCACCTGGATCTGAGACACACACTTACCTGGATTTGACGTGGGCTTCGATTTTGAAGGGGGATCTAGATGGGGGGCTTCCATTACCAAGATTTAGGGTTCATTTTTTAGGGGATTCGATTACCCAGAAAAGGGTTCGATTTGGATCTGGATTAGGGTTCGATTTTGGGTTTCTGGGTTTGGGTTCATCATCTTCTTCTTCATTTCATCATCTTCATCTTCTTCGTTTTATCACCAGTAGCTTCTACGACTTCCATCAATTCCAAAGGTTTGATTTGTATCAGATGTGTTTGGTTTTGATTTGTATTGCTTCATTTAGTTTGTTTGGTTTTGATTTGTATCAGACTGCTTTGTTTTGATTTGCTTTTGATCTGGATTCATGTTCATCATCATCATTTTCATGTTCATGAGGTTCATGTTCATCAACATCATCATCATAAACTACTTAAGGATGTGTATTTTTTTTAAAAGAAAAATTATAAAATTTACCGGTTACCTGTTGGACAGGTAACCGGATACATTAAAATGTCATCTTTTAAAGTATTGATACGCTAAAAGGTAAAAGTGAAGTACGATACATACAATAACTTTTCGTGACAAGTTGGATACACTTTGGTGAAGTAAACCCTTGATTTATACCATTCTTTCTCAAAGCAACTTTCATAGACCGCTACCAGTTACCAAAACTATGTCTCCACTACACTTCTCTACTTACATTCCAATGATTATATATGAACATTTAACGTGGGATGAAGATTCACCAAACAAAGGAGTAACTATTATCTCAAGCTTTTTGTAAAGCGCACGTATTTTCAAACTTCCGATGTTAATAACTGTAATTCATAATTTATTGCACTTTTCTTTCTTACTGATGCAGGAAATTAAGATAATGATGATGCAAAAAACTTAGATATATCTTAATTCCACTCTTTCCTATTTTAGGATTATTGTTAGGTTACTTTATTAATTATCTATTAGGTTTTTAGTTGCATAGTTATCTTTTGGTTAGGCTAGATTATAAATGGAGTTATTATCTTTCATTGTATATCAGTTTTTTGCTTTTTCTTTGATTTGAAACCTAATAAGAGAATTCTCTTGTAGAATTTTGTCTAATTCTTGTTATTTAAGTAAGTTGCCAATTATTTTCTCGTCTCCGCATCACTTATAACTAACTTTTATGATCTAATTTTCTAGGTATGAGATATAAAAACAACCGGTGTAAGTCATGAGAAGGAAAATGACCATAAATTTGTAAGCCATATGAAAATAAAATGGTAATTTCAAAAATATAAAGACTAAGATATCAAAACTTGAAGATGGCATTTTGGTAAATATAACAAGAATGAAGACCATTTCCATCTCTATTGAGTTATATAAGTAGCATAACCCCTCTCCATGGAGGTGCTCAATTCATTTTAGGGGATGAAAATGAAAATGAGAATGCAGAAGAATGCGAATAGAAATGAACATTGTATTGATGTTGCTTGGTTAACCCAGTATAATCAATGAAAAATTGTTTCATATTAACAAAAAAAAACCTCTAACTTGAAAATACAAAAAATATTTCATGTAACATTAAGAGATGGAACGACATATGGAAAAATTAACTTAGTAGAAATAAAATTTTCATTCCCTTAGATTTTGTCAGGAATGAAAAATTAATGAACATAGAGAAATGATTCCATCACACGATATCAATCAAGCAACAATTTTCATTATCATTTTCCCTTATTAGCCGACTAAAGGGGATTTTAGAAGGAGGAAAACGTAATTTACTCTAAAAATAGGAATATAGTAATATTCATATTGACAATAAAGTAAACAAGTATAGGAGGAGTAAGTAGGTCCCACGTCACGTGACATCCAGCATAACGGTTATTGTCGATACATTTGGCCCACTAGTACCACTCTCCACGTTCGAATATATAATTAATTAATTAATTAATGATAATTCAACTTCCATCATATCCATTCCTCCAAATTTAGGGTTTGGTTCCAGTTCTTCATCTTCCAATTTAAGCTTCTCTTATGGAAACTACCAAGGTACGTTCAACTCTCTCCTTCTCTTCTTCTTATTTAATTCCCATCTTTTCCAACTCAAACATAACGCCATTGCCCTTCACTTCAATCCAATCCAATCCAATCCCCAATTGGAAATTTCAGATTTAGATTTCCTTTCTCACTCTCATTCTTGTTTCATATCCACAATTCTTCACTAGGGATTTCGATTGTTTACATAAAAGCACTAGAATTTAGGAATTTGAATGGTTTACACTACATTAGAATTCCGATGATGATGATCATGTGTAGATAAACATAAACCATGGTTATGTCACCTTCCCAAGGGGCTGTGAAAAAATGGCGGAGAAAACCTAGAAACCAAACACCTACTAACTTAGATGATGATGGAGATTTCACACACACTGATGCTTCCGTCTCATCATCCTTCAACACTATGCTGGTGAATCTTAATAATGGTAGTAGTAATATTCTTTACGGATCGGGTGATCAACCTGATTTTGGTGCTAGGGAAGATTCCGGAAATAGCAGTAGCAGGTCTTCCACTGCTGCTAGTGCTAGTGCTCCAACAAACAAGCATCAGATAATTAGTTTAAGTGGGAGGAATTCAGTTGTAGCAGGCGATCAACACAGGAATGGTGGTCTGATTGGAACCAGCAAGAAGGCTAGGGGATCCACAGTGGAGATCCAAAACTCTCATTCCAGCATGGGATCTGAATCTGACTCTCCAAGCTCCAACTTTGTCTTTGTGCAGGGGACTAACTCTATAGCATCCAAAGCTAAACAGAGTGGCAGCTTCCTCAATCATAAACATTTACCTGCTGGAACTTCTGCCTTCACAAGTTATGCTGAATTTGGAGATGTTTCTCAACAAGAGGCAGCAGCTGACAACTCTTGGCTGGACCAGGATGAAAACAAACATGATCACCAGGATGATGCTATTGCAAAATCTTTCACAGGACTCGATTCTGTTTACGACCAACTTGCTAAAGGTAGCTTCTTCACCTCTGCTTTCGTTTTTCTAGTTACTGGAATTATTTTGCAAAGGTTTCCTAGTTTACTTTTCTTTAATTGTATCAAATAACTTTGTATATCTCTTCTTTTATGATGTGAGTATGGTTCAAGTATGTTATTAAACTCTGATGGGTAGCTCAATCGTTTAGCTTATGTACCCTGTTGTTTCTGATTTCTACGAAGATTTGCATTCTATAAGTTTATTCGCTCAAGTGCTAGTCTCTTGTATCGTTCCTTTATTTATTTGGCGTGTTTTTAGCTTTAGTGGTAGCTTATTTATATAGCATTTCGGTTTAGGATGACATAGTTCTGATATCCCATTATTTTACTACGTATATCTACCCGTGATTGTTCCATATTTGCTTACACTCCCAATACATAAAGACTGAAACGTGTTTTTTGTGTTTGAATTAACTGTCTGCATCTTGGATCCAGTAAGCCTCTGCATCTGAATTATGCTACCAAGACCAATGTTCATTGTTTTTTCTTTGTTAAAAGTGATCAAATTTATCTTTGTTCATTAACAAATGATTGATTGCTTCTATTATAAAGTGATTATCGCTGCTTATGAGATCTATTTGAACTTGGCAGAATTGCAGAAATTGAAGGATGTGGGGAAAGATGATTCCAAGATTCCAGAACTGGAATCCATGTTGGCTTCTGGAGAAGTTAACACGAATCTTGAGGATCATTTCAAGAAAATGATCCAAGCTGAGGTGGAATATGTTGTAATAAGAACGACAACTGAAAGCTTGACTGAAGATCTGTTGCATGAAATCAAACTTAATTTACGCCAAAAGAAGGCAGTGCTAATAAACAGCATAGAGGCATCAAAGAAGGAAGCTGAGAATTCAAAGTTAGAGACAAGAGAAGACATAAAGAAAGTGCGAAATAGGGTATGTAAATTTACTTCATGTGTTATGATCCAGTTGATACTATTGCTTGTAACCTTTTACCTGCAATTTTCACCCCATAATGTCGAGGTTGTACCCACGTAGTCATTAGTTCGTAAGCGGTTGTAATGTTGAATTTTTTTGTTTTTTGGGTTAAATATGTGATGTTTTTGTAAGGGGGTGGGTTTTTGTCTGTTGATTTGCTTTCTAGAATGATGAATGATGATAATAGGAAGTGAAACTACTTCTTTTAATCTATTTCTTGGCCTAATCTTGAAATTTGGTTTTGCTACTCTTGAAAGGTATGGGATTTGGATGGAAGCAACTTCTTCGCTCGCACCTTTCCGTGTCTTTGTTTTGAGTCCCTTACAAACTCAAGAAACAAGAGTTACTGACTTGTTTTTTTAGCAGCTTAATGGGTTTATAGCTTATTTGGTCAATTACAGATAATAGCTTATTTGGTCAATTACAGATAATTGTTTGGTGGTATTGGGTTAATGATGTAAAAAATGGCTTTATTCAGTAAGTTTTGGGGGAGAGATTTATATTTATGCAATAAAACAAGTTTTTTTCCCAAACTTGTCCCTTTCCCCTCCCAATTATAAAATATGCTCTTTTTGTTTATGAAAATACGTGCTAAACAAAAACCTCTTCAATCTATACAAACACATGCATCTATATAAAGAATTTGATTTTTACAAGCAGGTAAATAGTACATGTGGTGAGCTACCGAAGAAGAACTAACCTCTAAAGGTTGCTCTTTAAGCTACCAAAGAAGAAATAACCCTTAAAGAAAGCTAGAGCAAGGCTTAATTAAAACGAGCCGAATTATTATTTGTGTCATAAAAGCTCTTAAACTAACCAAATAGTCTCTTAGCATGGGTTTTCCTTAAGGACCAATCTCTATCTTTGTTTTTTCATTTTAATTTTAATTATGCTTTTCCATCCCGAAAACAAGTTGATTTGTATAACTTCTTTGTGTTTTAGAATTGTTAGGTAGACTCAACTAGTTAAAATGTGGATTTAAACAGTCATATTCTAATATTTAATTATACTTCTATTTTAAAAAAATATGTCCATTTAGCTGGCTTTGGGTTGGAATCTCCTTATGAAATATCAGTTGTCTTCCAAATACATTTTATATGTGATA
Organism: Carthamus tinctorius; assembly: GCA_001633085.1. NCBI lineage: Eukaryota > Viridiplantae > Streptophyta > Magnoliopsida > Asterales > Asteraceae > Carthamus > Carthamus tinctorius. The sequence goes on along the minus strand of LUCG01058869.1, from coordinate 5,553 downwards.
TGTCATATAGTATGTGTGAATCTCGATTTTGAAATATCTAAGTGATAAAATGTTTATGTGTTGATGAATCTTGGCTTTGGAGATTGATATATCTTTGGACATAAATGCTCATACTTTATATTTTATAAAATATTTTACATCTCATTTTAAGTTGAGATAAAATTGTGGATGATAAATGATTTTATATAACTTGGAAGTTTTTAAAATGTAAAACACTTTTTAGGTTTATTTGTCCATGATAAGTTCTGTCTTTTTATAAAATAGGTATGAACAAGTTATCAATTTCAAAAAAATGGATCTGTTTTCGTTAGATTAGTTCCAACTCAAGCATATAAATGATCAATTCTGTTGTTCCAATTTGACATGCAACTTTTAGATTTAATTCACACTGTACAATTTTTATTGGCAAAAATATGTAATTATAAGTTGATAACAATTTCAGAAAAAGAATATGAGATTTTAAATAGAATTGAAAGTAAATAACAATTCCTTTAGTAGCATTATGCAATTGGAACATGACTTGACATGGCAATATCAAACACCTTGTCAGAAATTGAAAATATTGCAATTGTGTTTCCAATGGACATAAGGCCCATTTTAAATACTAATTTCTTAAACAGTTTTACTGAATTATTTTTATTATCTATTTAAAATATTTAATATATGGTTAAATTGAAAATAAAATGTTAGACCTTAACTTATTGTTTAAAATATTATACAAGCACACTACCAAATCAAATTACATTAATAAAACGCCTTTAATGAATTTTAATTATAATAAAAGAGAATTCTGTAAGTTTTATATTTGTAAACACGCACGCGTTTTTTATTATTAAACTAAAGTAGAAGATGAAAATAAATATAAGTATTGATATATTTTTATTAAACTATAAAAGAATAAAAATATATCTTTTCAATCATAAAATAGTTATTAATATGTCAACTAAATAAAAATCATTATAAGAATTGATGTGTCGTAATTTAAAGTACGGATGATTTACAGGTAGGTACATGAATGGTCCAGTATATTACAAACTCAAATAAAAAATGTATTCTACTCATATCGCTTCTTAAGGACATATTGCTTCCCTCCCTGGTGTATTAACAAAGGAGGTAAGAAATAATATTTGGTTGGTTTTCCATAAAGTTATATGTTGATAAAGTTGTTTGTATAGAGTAATTTGTTTGTATAAATTGCAAAGGTTTTTGTTTCGGAGGAGCTTTTCATAGATGGAAGAAACGAGTTTTCTAATTGTGAGATACAAGTCTAGAAAAAACCCCCGGTATAAGCTTTCTAAATGAGTCATTTTCTATATCATACAAACATGTATAGCAAATAGAATAAGCTATAAGTCTCATTAAGTTTATAAACTAGTTTAAATTTAAATTGAAGATGTGAATAACATTTCTATAAAAACTAGTTAACCCTTATGCCACATTATGTTGCTTAGTGCTTTTGTTATGTCCTTGAATTGACCTCTAAAAACAAGTTTAATTATAGAAAACGTGATGGCTTTGAACACAAACCCCAATCTTTTCTTTTTCTGAAATTGAAAATGGACCTTTTTGACCCTATTTTCAAGACTTTTATAAGTGGTTTCTTTACACCAAAAAACTTGTTCAAGTTCTTAATGGGTATGCCTGCCCTTTATTTTGGTACAACTTGTATGGAGACTTTTCTAATCCCCATGTTATTCTACTTTTTTTAGATAAAAAAGGTGACATATCCATTTAGTACAATTTTTTAAAGATAGTATGTATTTCCTTTTCATCTATGACTAGAAAAAGTCTTTTATTTACATAACCCTTTTATACATCTTATATCAACACAAATCTATATACGACTAGGTGTAATTTTTAAGGTCTCTGAAAAATCTTTTAATGTATTATTAGCTAAATTCTACAATTTCAAATGATTTTAGAGGATCTATTATTATCAGTTTCAGACCATAGATATATTAGTATTCAAAGGCGTGTAAAATCTTTTTTAGCTGAAGTAGTTCCAAAAATAAATAATTTATTTAAAGGATCCATTTCTTTATGAGTTAGAGACCATAAATATATTAGTACTAGATTTTGATTGTTTTATTTGAAGATGTAGTATCAGACTATTAGTTTTGTCTTTTACATGAAACTTTGTCCTCAAGAAACAATGTATTCCTGCAACAGGAAAAAAAGGGTGAGATGACCCATTCTTCAAGTTCTAATTGATTCTTGCAAGAAAATATTAAAAAAACAAGCTTGATTTGATGATGACTGGGGTATTCTAGTAATTTTTCCTCTACTCCACAAGAATGGGTTTCTTTCTTTCTCTCTTTGACTTCTTCCACTACCCCACCTCTCTTAGGTTGGTTACCTCACAACTTCCAACTATATTTCCCACATACATTCACCCATTATTTATTATCTACCTTTCAACAATATTCTCTTTTTTTTTCACAAAAAATTATGTCCTTGAAACAAAAATCCACCTATTACTTGAATAAAACTCTATCACCACAAAGTGGAAACATTTGTCTATAATGGAATCTTGAAATCAACCATAGCTCATCAAGACCTTTTCAACACAAGTTGAATTGGGTATTTGTTCAACCTAAAGAATTGTATATCTTTTTATACAAAAAAGATTTTCTTTAAGAATCAAAACTCGAAAAGAAAGGAAAATAGATAGATGGTAGAAAATCTTTGCAGAAAGTTAAGATGAAAATCACAGAGACACAGCTGGTTATTGATTTGATAAATCCTATCCTAGTTCAACTTGTTCATTATATATATATATATATATATATATATTCCTAGTACATTTGCAGATGACATCATAATACCATCATCATACCCATTACCCAAGAAAAAGAAAATGTCATTTTGCATGTCATCAACTCCACCATGAACAAAAATTCTAACACTTGAAAAAAGTAACCATGTTTTCAAGAAAAACAGAAGTTGATTTCTTCTGGCTACGAATTCTAATGAAAAAAACTTGATAAAGAAAACTTAACCCATATTTGAATTATATGATGAAGAAGCATACCCATTCCCATTTGCAACTCCATTTCCAGCTTCTTCTTCCATCATTGCAGCTGGAGGAACTTCATTCAGATCAAAATCAAGAATTCTCCGACGACCGCCGCCGCCGTCTGTCTGACTAGCAGTTTCTCCAGTGGAGGTAACCTGACTCGAAGGAGCTTGTGCTTCAATGATGGCTGCTGCAGTCCAATGACACCTCTTGTGCCCACCTAAAGCTTGTCCTGTTGGGAAAATCTTGTCGCAAATCTTGCATTGATGCAACCCACCTGCAAATTCCACCTCTTTCTCCACATTGTCGCTGGTTTGATTCATTATAAAGCTCTCATAATCATCTTCTTCAACCTGACTATTTGGTGTCATCTTGGATTTATTGTGGCTTGATCTATGCCCACCAAGTGCTTGATGACTTGTAAAAGATTTGTTGCAGGTGGTGCATTTATACTTACTTTCTTGCGGTCCTCCGCCGCCGCTAACAGCCACCATCTCCGCCGTGAAACCCTCTTCCAATTCCATCATCAGCTTCATCTTCTTCCGCTTCTTGATCTTGTTAGGGTTTTTATACTTGCAACTAATCAGCATCTGTTCGTTGGTATTCCGGCTATCGGATTCGTTATCGGAGAAATTCTTGATCATATTGACACCACCACCATCATCAAGAAGCTCCACCTTCGCCACTGGTGGTTTTTCTTCCTCCATAACCACCACCGCCTTTCCTTTGTCGTTGGACGGAGACTTGTTACTGTTACTACCTTCAAAAACCTCTCGTAACTGTTTGTGAGTTACATCGGAATCCGCCATAGACGAGGGACCGCCGTGAGCTAAACTCATGAGATCCTCCACCGCTTCCCGTAGAACCTCATCTTCATCAGGTGCTCTCAACGCCCGACGACCTCTCCTTTCAGTGACCGTCCAGCCTCTTAGAAACTTGGTTAAATCCACCACCTGATCATCATCTTCAAGAAGGTTGCTGCCTTGTTGATTTAAACCATTTTCAGATAGAGAGGAAGTGGAAGGAGGTGATGATGAAGTTGGTACTTGGGCGATGGGGGTGTTGGGTGGTGGAAGAATACCTCGCCATAGACGTTCCGGGTGGCATCTCATATGCCCAAAAAGAGATTTCATGGATGGAAAGATCTTTCCACAAAGAGAACATGTGGGTTTACCTTGTTCATTCACACTGCTCCTATAATTACTCTTACCACCACTACTAGGTTTAATTCTTCTGAAATCTTGATTCTTAAACTTGGTGGTTTTGGAGGGTTTCAGAAAAGTGTTTGATCTGTTAGCAGCAGCAGCCGATTGAACATGAATCCTCATGTGACCACCCAATGCCTTCCCTGAGCTGAACTCCTTTTTACATTCCGTACAAACCCTTTTTCCTTCCATGGACGATCTTTCACCACCTGCCGCCTTGGGAATCTTGAGCTTTATCACCATCTTTCCTTCACTCCCGATGGTTGTGTCTTCCTGATCATCATCCACCGTGATCTTCTCCATGGATGAATCAATCAATCAGATATATAGGGATGAATAATAAAACCCTAATTAAAAAGGAATGGGAAGTTTGAAATTGGTGGAAAAATCAGCTGATAAGTGAGAAAAGACGATGAAGATGAAAGAAAACAAAGGTCTTGACTCGATTCTTCCTAACTGCCATGTATGTGTATGTATGTGTGTGTGTGTGTGTTGAGGGAAATTGACCATCACGTTCCTTCTNCTCTCTCACACACACACACACATACACACACATACACACAGAGAAGATATATATTACAGAAAGAATTTAATTAAATTGCTTGACCACTCACCACAAAACAAAAATATTGTTACTTAAAAGTCGCCCCCCTTCTATACTTGCTAGTATATCATTTACCCAAAAAAACGAATTCGCCCCTTTAGTTTCCTCTTGGACGAATTCAGTCCCTGTAATGCTTAACTTTTACTACTATCTCAACTTTCAAATTTCATCCTCTTTTCATTGGGGCCTGCTTTTCACTTTTTTCAAGTTTTTATGTTAACTTTATCTACAAATTCTGAATGCAAAATTGTTATTAATTAAGGTTTAAGTAATCTTCATTAAAAGTTAGTTATAATGTATGTTTGGCAACTATCGTTAAAAAAATTATTTATTAGTCATAAGCTAACTTTTTGTAAAGTTATTTCAAATAGCAATTCAATAAATTATAGGGCATTTCTCTACATCTTTTTCTAATAATGCTCCATGTAATTTTTAACATTTGAAATTATCTTTAACTTGTCTGTTTTTTTTAGAAAGGCAGCATATATAAAACACCAAAACAACCACAAACCATACAAAGTTCAAGGGCAAGACCGAAGCCCCAATACAACAGAAAACAGAGCCGAACAAGAGCAGCAGCAAACAGAAGCAACTGACGACAAAACAGACTTGCGAGAGACAAATCTGAAAGCCCGAAACAGCAAAAGAAAGGAAAAAAAAAACCTAACCAACTTAGCAAAACAGCAGCTTACGCAAAAACCACCAGTCCGAAACCTCAAACCGGCGAT
>LUCG01058763.1:0-17115 GCA_001633085.1 Carthamus tinctorius | reverse complement strand
AGAGGGAGAGAGACCGGCGCCTTCAGTGGCGCAAACCCGGAAACCCACTTGCCAAGCCGCATGGTAGGCCGAAGGGGTTACGCACCGCCTAAGTTAAAATTGATCAGTTTCATCTTGATGCATCTCATCTCGATAATCACATCCTAATATGTATCCATTTTATATCGAACGATTGATTATTCTCACGTTTCTCACGGTAACCTCAGCTTCTGACAGGAACGCAACCATAATATATAATAATTATGTTTATCTAAAGCTACAAAATGAGATAACAAAAATACACGTATACAAATTATAGATGTGTAATTATGCATACTGTTTTTTTTCTTTCTTCCAAGAAGTGGTCTATATTATTACATTCATTGATAAAAAAAACTTAAACAATGTAAACTAGTATCGCACCCGTTTGTAGGTCGGGTACACAACACGTTTTAATCTAGATTCAATTATTTAATATTCCCATTTTAACCTTCTAGACGTTTTGTGAAACCGAGTTCCACCCGCAGTGCGACACAAACCCTCCAGTTGCAGGGTGGGACAAAACCGCCATCTGCGGGGCCCACCCGATCACCCTCCCGACGTCCGACGTCCGGTCAAGAAAACCCTCAGGAAGAACCTCCTGAGGGTTTTCATACTCCGTCGGATGCCCCATCGTTTCTTTCGGCGGCGGACGGCGGAGCGACCACAGGAACCGCCGTCCGCTTCCTTCCAACGCCACCGCTATCTCCTTCACTTGTTCCTCGTCGAAGCATCCCATGCTTCCAAAGCAAAGGAACACCACCGAGCCCTCCGGTTGGCCGTCAAGCCACCTCAAAACCTCGTCCGTCTCGTCATCATCCCTCCTCGTATCCTCGACGTTCAGGATCGGCCCCACCGGGAAAACCGGCGGGACGCCGGCCGCGCGACTCGAAAGAAAGTCAACGCCGCGAGTCTCGAGCTCGTGGAACGTGTTGATGATGATCCCCTTCGACTCACGAAACCGTCTCGCTAACCCGACAAACGTCTCACACCCACCTTCTTTGTCCAACAACTCGGTCGGTAAAACCCTAGCCGGGACCGGGTTGACGTAACTCGGTACGGACACCTCCAATCCCGAGTCTCTCAACTCGGTGACGTCATAACCCTCGTCGTCATGCTTGGCTTGTACGTGAAGTATGAGCCCTAACGCACCCGCGTTGGAGGTGAAGTAAACGTAGGTCGGAGCTCCGAATTCGTTGGCCACGTCGATCATGGGCACGCAGAACATATCGACGACGAACCCGGCGAGTCGGACCCGGTCCGACTCGGCGAGCAGTCCGCGTACGACGTGCGCGAAGTGGGGCTTTTGGTTTTCGATGAAGGTGGTGACGAAGGTCTTGGGCGTGTTGAGGTTTTTGGTTGATTCTTCTTCACATGGGATTTGGATGAAATTAAGACGATGGTTTGGGGTTTGGGTGGTGGGTTTTGGTTGATCATGTGGGAGTTTCATGATGATGATGGTGGCGGAGAGGTGGTGGTGGCGGCGGAGGAGGAGGGTGGCGAGGGCCACCGTGGGTGGGAGGTGGCCGGCGCCGGGAGCTGGGATGAAGACGAGCTGTGATTGTGAGGGGGTCATTTCTAGGGGTGTAATAGTAAAATGGTGTGAGGTTTTTGATGATGGATTTGGATTTGGATTGTTTGGAGATGAATAGATTCCATTGGTGTTTTGGAGGATGAAATCATGTTTTTAAATATTTAAACGTGAAATCATTACTATATAACTTCCTGGAAACACGGATCCTGTTTCATCCGAGTAAAGTTTATGAATGTTTTTTGGGAACGGAATGTTAACGTATACACACGTTTCAGCGGTATCGGTCCTTCTTAAGGGCGATTCCATTAATTCGTTACGGTCCGATCCAACCTATGGCTGAACCTGACCGTCAGGTTTTAGGGACCCTATGGACCAACCCGAACTCGGCCCCAAAGGACCAGATCCAAAGTCTGGATATCTCAGGAAAGTGTCGTGGGAATCGAACCCTGATAGTGTGGCTTTCATCCCACATCCGTCAAAAAACCTATCCAAATGAGTTAGCCCCGTTTGATAATGTTTATGAATGTTATATATGAATATTTTCAATTAATTTTATCCAACATTTATTAATATTCATATGATAAAATTATTATTTAATAAATATAGTATATTGGTTAGAATAATTTTAGCAACTTTTCTATAATTCCTTTAAAATAAAGAATAAAAAATAATTAGTTTTAAGAATATTTTTTTTAAATTCTAATAGTTTTTGAATTTTAGAGAATTTATTGTTATTAAAATATATAAAACATTTAGTATTCCATGCCAATAAACTTTTAGAAAATTTCTAAACAATCAATTATGGTTCTAAATCTAAAGGATCATACTAAAATAACTGTTCTCTTTATTTATTTTTTTTAAGAGAATTCTTTATATTTAGAATTTTTTTTAATGTTTTTATTTTTAAAGCATAATTAACAAAAACCCATTTTTTCTATTATAGAAAAAGTTGTTGAAGATATTCTTATACAATAAATTTGGTAAATTTTTGCTCAACGTTTTAAGTGATATAAGGAATGTGACGATAATGTAAAACCCTAAACTTTATAAAACATGTATGGCGATGCCAAAATTGTTTTCAGACCACTGTATGACAGTAAATCTGTATATGATATATGTAGAGATGTGTTTTTTATTGGTACTTAACAAGTTAATGACATTAAATGGTACATTCTTTGGTTATAAATTTTAAACTGAAACTTACGAATATTATAAAAGTGAAAAGAGAATCGAATAATGTCATTATACAATCATACATTAAATCATGAGGTTTTTAAACAGGAAGAAAAGCTTACAAAATAAGAATAATGTGGTTAACTATATAATTTGTATATTGTTAACTATATAATTTGACATTAAATGGAGCTTTTTTGACGTATAAAATCTATATGATTCACATACAAAAATTACGTACAAAATCACAATTCACATACAAAATCAAATATGGTTCATGTACAAAATCATATATGATTCACAACACTTACCTGCAACATAAGTTGCGGAAAATTCAGCCTTTTTCCGTTAGTGGTGAATCATATATGATTTTGTACATAAAAAAAAGCTCATCGTATTCTCGTAAAAAATTATCGTTCTCGTTTGAACCTCCTTCTATATAATTATTATGTATCTACTTTTTCTTTTTATAAATACAATTTTATAGGCCGGCGGTCCATATTTTATATTTTAGTATGAAAAACGACATTATAGATGATTGTTTTATTTGGTACATGATTTTGATGTATATATAAAGCTTCATTTTAATTAATATACTAAAAAAGAATATGTTTACATTGTTGTTTCAATCACTTAGATAAATTGCGATTTTCATTAACTTCTTTATTTGCTAATAATGACAAAAATATAATTCTAATAATTAAAAAACCACTTATCGATGGAAAACAAGTGATTTTCGAGTTTTGGACCCAGATATCAAATAAGCGTGTGTTGATCTTTCGCTATAAAACCGAGGTTCCAGAAATCTATCGAAGAATCAACATACACGTACGAGTACTCCAACAAGACTATAATCATAGACTTCATTTAGCACCTTATTATGTTAAGTTCATTGCATACTTGACAATTATACATCTAATTATCTAAATCCCACGTGTATAAATTACAAATATAAATAACTTAAGAGTACCATAAAAGTCACCACACAATTTTTTGAAAAGAGTTGGTATGACGTATTTCAAGATAATATCAAAATGCTTACCTCATTTTGCAAATAACCCATTTTTTCTTCGAACTTTTGAGGGTTGTTCCTATAAATCAATAGGAAGTTTGATTTACACAAACTAAGTAAGCAAAATTCATTTTTAACAACTTGATTTAGGTATCTACGAGAACCGACACATAAAAACAACAAAGAAGTTAGTTTAGAAACCCTCCATTCGGGTCATTTTCCCTTGGTCTACATCAATATAAACAAATCTATCACATTTATACAAACAACATGCATACCTTCCAAGAGTAGAAAACAAAAGAGAAGAGTCTCAGAATAGAACATCGAGTAAAAAAGACACGATTCTATTTTAGATTTAAGCCAATTGCTTACAAGTCGTATAACATGGAAAATCATAAAAGGTAACACTGCAGATGGATTACATCAATTAAATGCAAGAATCTATAAAATTTGTACAAAAAATAAGAAGGGATTCCATCAACTTCAATACTAATTAGCAGCAATACATAAAACTTACAAATCCTATTGGAAAATCACATAAGGACCGAAGAATAGAGAGCCGAGAGACCGAAATGTTGAAACAATACATTGTGAAGAAACCCTTAAAATTCATGTGAATCGCCATGTTGAGTTTGAGAAATGTGAATCATGAGGGGGAGAAAGATTAACTGACCAAGAGACATGAGAGGATTGAAGAGGGAGATTACATAAATTAAAGTTCTAAAAATTACCTTGGAAACGATGAGACTGAAAATACAAAAGGCGCACAAAAATAACATGTAAGTAATGCATAATAGCTTGTAATTGAGGTATTTTCGAAATTAATGTATTAAATAAAAGTACTTGATACTTAAAAACTTGTTTTTAGGATTTTTGCTAATATGTTCTATAATATAGTATAAATTATTTAAAATTCAAATTTGTGAACTAAGTAAAATCTACATGTTAAATTTATACAACTAAGTAATAAACATAATAAATACAAAAATTACAAAAATGTGAACAACAATTTATTAAACGAGCAAGCGAGGCGCTAGCAAAGGAGGCAATCAAAACAACCGCGAATTACATACTCAATCATACCAACATAGAGATCTAGCCATAGCGATCCTATTACAAACCCACGAAAAAACAATAGACTGGATGGGATTAGCCATGTCGAGAGGTTTAAGCGAACCACCCATGAAGACAAACTACCCCGTTCCCTTCCAAACAACTCATAAATACAAAATAAACACCCCGAAATAAGCTAATTGGTAGTTGATAAACTAGCTGATGAATAAATTATGTTTGACAAAAACTAGCTTATGACTTATGAGATATTTAAACTAACTAAAAATGACATTAGATAAATAATCAATTAAAAATATTTTATAGTATAATTAAGACAAATTTTTACCAATGTAATTACAATAAATTTCTAAGGTCACCCATACAGCTCTCGGGTTAGGGATCGGGCTCGGCCGGTGCGGGTTCGGCGACACCTGTATGTCCCCTTCATTGAACCCAAGCGAGTGTGGGGTCCAAGTGTGTACACCNATATATATATATATATATATTAAAATAATAAAGGAAAAGTGGGGTAAAGATTAAGGTAGTGGTACTTCATATAAAGGTATATTAGGTAGGGAAGAGAAAAACTGATGTGGTGTTGAGGTATCGGTATCCATGATCTAATAATGTAGTATGTTAATTAATACCGGGTAAATGGGGTAATTTGGGCACCGGTACTCATGGTCTAATAATATAATATGTTAATTAATACAAACAAGATACTAAAAAAATTAAAACATTATAATATATTGATTGAAAGAATATAAAATTGATTATTAAATATACTATAAATGTAGAATTTGTCAACTTCATATAATAAAAAATTTAAATTACTATTACATATAATAAAAAATTTAAATTACTATTACATATAATAAAAAATTTTGATCAACTTCATATACCCATTAATTAGTAATCTTAAAGGAATATAATTAATAATTAAATTAAGTATTTTTTTATTAAAATATTTAGCAAGTTTTAATCATCTATGAAAAAAATTATAGCTTCAATTATATGTAACTTACGTAAATATTTTATAAATTGTTATATGTGTTTTTTGATAACTAACCAAATAAAATAATAATTAATATAATTAATAACATTTAAAAATAATTTATAATTATAATAATTTATAATTGATTTAGTTACTATTAAGTAATATATTTATTATTAATAATAAATATTTATTTTTATTATTAATAGTTAATATTAATAAGGGGTATAATTGGAAAAAGTCACAAAAAGCTCCTCAAATGCTATTCCATGTAGCATTTCAATAGGCTAACTTAAACCCTCACCCCAAAGCACCAAAACCCGGCTAGACTCAACAAATTTAGAACGATTAGTTTGATTGGGGTTTTCTACAAAATTCTGTCAAAGGTGATAGTGGAAAGAATGAAAAGGATTATGGGGAATATTATCGAAAACACCTAATCAAGTTTTATAAAGGGTAGGAACATCCTAGATGGGGTCTTAATTGCAAACGAATTGGTGGAAGACCAACAAAAAATGGAAAAGAAAGGTATGGTTTTCAAGGTGGATTTCGAGAAAACCTATGATATCGTGTACTGGACATTCTTGCTTGATACTTTGAAAGCCATGGGATTTGGACAAAGATGGTGCAAATAGATAAAGGCGTGTGTAGAGTATTCGGTTTCGGTTTTGGTCTACAGGTCGCCGACAAAAGAATTCAAAATGGAGAAATGCCTCAAATAAGGTAACCTCCTAGAACCATTCCTTTTTTAGTTTGTGGCAGAATGGTTAAAATCTTTATGATAGAAACGAGAGAGAAAGGCATCTTTGAAGAGAGGGTTGGTAAAGACATCGCGGTGATCATTCATCTCCAATATGTCGATGATGCCATATTTTTCGATAAATGGAACATGAATAATATCAAAACCTTATGAAAATTCTTTTATGTTTCATTCAATGTCGGGACTAAAGATCAATATTAGTAAAAGTAAGTTATACAAGGTGTGAGTCGAAGTAGTTGAGATCTAAGATTAGGCAAGAGGATTGTGTTATGGGTGTGGCTCCTTACATTAACATACCTTGGTTTATCGGTGGGAGCGGTCATGAATAAATGTAACAGCTGGAAGGATGTGGTAATGAAGGTGAAAAGTAAGTTGGCTTCTTAAAAGGCAAAATTGATCTTGTTTGGAGGAAGATTAACATTTGTTAAATCGATTCTTGATAGTTTATCAGTGTATTACTTCTCACTTTTTTGCGTGTGGAGATGAGTGATTAGTAAGTTAGAGATGATGAGAAGTGTGTTTTTTGGGGAGGGGAAGGTCCTAATGCCAATAAAGAGGTGGCTTAGGTGAAATAGGAAACGGTATTGAGGGGCTTCCAATGCGGTCTTAACATGGGGAGTTTACAAACCTCAAACTGGGGTTTATTGGGAAAATGATTCTGGAGATTCAGATGTGAGAAGTGAGCGTTATGGGTCAGCGTGGTTAAAAGTATCTACGAGGAAGATGGGGGCCTCAAGGGGGAGTACAGTCACATTAGGGGGAAATTTCGTTTGGCTTAATATTGTTAGAATTGGTATAGAATCAAAGAAGCTTGGGCTTAATTTCACATCATCTTTTAGAATTGAAGTTGGGAATGGGAATGATACGAGGTTGCAGTCGGAATGGTGGTTTGGTAGTGAGGATTTGACATTTGTTTTAAGCGATTATTTCAACTTGAAGTAAACAAAGCAGCCAAGATTTCCGAGGGAGGTAAGTAGGTTGGAGACAAGTAGGTGTTGAATGGTGTTGGAGGAAGGAGCCGGGAGGTAGGGAATTGGGTGAATTGGAATATCTTGGAACTTTGCTTCAAGATTAGAGTCCTAAAGGAGAATGTTCCAACCAAGTGAAATGGGTAATCAAACTAAATGGGAAATTTTAAGTGCAAGATCTAAAGGCTCTAATTAATTAAAAGGTGGCGGGTAGAAGGGAACTAGTAAGAGGAACTTTGTGGTCTAAGTTGGTACCAACGAAAATTGGTATCCTCATTTGGAGGGTTAGACTAGGTATGTGTAGAGTGGTCCTTGATAAAATGGGGTTAGATATGCATTTCGTGTCATCCCTAAGGTGTGAATTAGAGTTGGAATCGGTGGATCATGTCAAGAGGTCAATAAGATTTGGCATGAAGTCTTTCGGTGGTAAAACATCGATAAAGAAAGAATTGAATCATTCAATGATGTCTTCGACATTAATTATCAATCGGAAGGTAATATGATCCGATTAGGACCAACCCGAACACGGCCCCGAAGGACCAGATCCAGAGTCTGGATATCCCAGGAAAGTGTCGCCCGTGGGATTCGAACCCTGGTAGTGTGACTTTCAACCCACACCCCCAAGGATGTTACCTATCCAACCGAGCTAGCCCCCTTTATAATCGAATAGTATTCAAAGAGGAAAAAAGAAAACTGGAATAAATTTTCTTCAAATTCCAACGCAAGAACTACTAATGAATTGCTATAAGACTTTGAGGTAGGATGATGGATTGGAATCAGTGGCTCGCAGACCGATGACCGGTTGCGGTCGATGTTGAAAGCCTGTTGGAAGTTATTTGGGATTGCTAGTGGTTGAGTATGCGTGGTTGAAGAATTTTGGTATTTTTTGAAATAGTCCTGTTGATGTTGTCACGAGTCTTGTTATATAATCGATGGTGTCATGTGTTTTGGTTTTCCCCCTGCAAGCCTTTCGGTCGTTTCTGTTTCCTGCTCTACCAATCATGTGTTCAAACCTGTTGTTATCTTTTTGGTATGTTTTTAACGGAATGCTTGCTTTTCCAAAAAATACGAACATGATATTATTATTTGGTTTTAAAGGACTTTGTTGACCTTTAAATAAATAGACCACCTTTATTGACTTCCATTTATTTTAGATGGTGTCTGGTTCGCATAATGTTTTTAAATGAAATGGAATCTAGTAAATGAATAAAATGTTATCAGAATTGACCACCTATTTTGTTACTAGACATTAGAATGAAATTTGTTAAAAGAATTATATTATGTCTGTTTCGTCCACATAATGTAACTTCGGAATTGAAATGAAATATTAGTAATGACCAAAATACCATTTTTGACATTTTTGAAACAAAAATCCAACCATTGTTGGTGGTCGGCGGTGGTTTAGAATAATGGTTCAGATCGATGGGGATGGTGGTGGTCAATGGTGTTTTAGAATAGTGGTTCAAATTGGTAATGGTCGGCGGTGGCGGTTCAAAATGATGGTGGTTGGCAGTAGTTTAGAACGGTGGTGGTCGGCGATGGTTCAGAACGGTGGTGGTCAACGATGGTTTAGAACGGTGGTGGTCGACGGTGGTTCAGAACAATGGTGGTCGGCGGTGGTTCATATGGGTGGTTGTTGGTGGCGGTTCATAATGGTGGTCGTCGGTGGTGGTCGACAGTATCGACGGTGATTCATATAGGTCTACATAAATCAACTAATCAAGTAAGAAAGATGAAGATAGTTTTGTCTTTTTGAGAAAATACGTTGGAATGGAATTGAATTCCTTCTCAATTGTCATGGAATCACCAAATCCATGAATGATGGAATATGTGAAATTGAATTCCATTCCATAGGTAATCTAAACACCCGAATGGAATTTGGTTAATGAAATTGATTATCTCAATTTCCTTAAATTTCCAATAATAGTATCCGGCTAAAGATAATATAACAAGTTTTATAGGAAGAAACAATATATTTAACCAATCTTAAAGCCATCAGTACCCGAGCCCTCTGAGCCCCACCGTCATACCTGCGCCACATCAGCTTTTTCATAAACCTACAATAAACCCTCTGGAGCCCTCTCTATTAAGTACCCGAACCTACCAAACCAAATATCCATTACATTTTTTTTAAATAAAAAGAGAGAGAGAGAGATAGAGANGAGCCCGCCCGAGCCCGCCAACCCGTCGGCACGAAGCCGCTGCAGCCCCGGCCACCGCTACGCAAAAATTCAATCACTAACAAAAACATCCCAATGTTAAAATGTAGTTTGGTCATTGAAACAAAAAAAGAGAGAAAAAAAAGAACAAAATTAAGCACTTACCACCATCTCCTCTCCTACTCTCTTCTTATCCCCCTTTTCTTGAAAACCACTTTTCCCCCAAAGAGACTTGGCGTCTGCTTCAATTCTTTCCTTCTTGCACAGATCCTCTCGAATCTAACCCCTAAAACAGGATTTCTCCCCTCGATTTCGTCTTCTCAAGATTCATCTCCACCGATCTGACTTCATAAACCTCTCTTAATCTTCACTTCATTTGTATCTCTCCATTTCAATCATCAATCTTGTATATATAGATATAAACATCATCATCTAATCATCATCATCATCGGGTCTTCGATTAATGTGTTTCAAGAATCATATTTTGATTTGATTTTTGACCACAATTTCTTTACTTTCTCGATGATGTAGGTTTCTAGGGTTTTATACTGATTCATTGTTTTTTGTTCAATCTGTATATCAAGTCAATTTTAACTTTTTTCACATCGCTAGAGTACATCCTCATTATTCTCAGGAAATCTTCATTTTAAGCTTTTTTTTGTTAATAGATTTTGCAAATTAGGGCTTTGGAGACTTTTGATTTGGCGTCTACTTGCTGTGGGGTTAAGGGGATCTGGTGGATTTTGTAGATTTTTAGGGTTTTGAGCCGGTGGATTTTGTGGAAAATTGGAGCACGGGAGGTTATTATTTGGGTTTTATTTGCTAGGGATTTAATCATGGATCATGTGATTGGTGGAAAGTTTAAGCTTGGGAGGAAGATTGGTAGTGGATCTTTTGGAGAGCTTTATTTGGGTAACTTCTTTATTTAGCATTATTTCATGGTGATGCTCTTCTTATTGCTCACTTTTTTCAAAGATTTGGTTGTCTTCATAACTTTCAATTATGTTTATTCAGGAGTAAATGTACAAAGTGGAGAAGAAGTTGCTGTGAAGCTGGTATGTATGGGGCATTTGGGATTGATTTGCTTTTATGTATATGCTATTATTGCTGGTTGCTTGACAATTTAGTCTGTATATACACCTCAGAGTTTCTTGTAATAAAGTAATGAGCTGTTTTTATATAAATTCAGTATCTGATTTTTGTGTAGTTATGTTTACTGTTCACTTCCCCTTTGCCATTTATGTTCTGCTAGATCTGTTTGCACCCCCCTTCCACAAAAAAGAATCTATTATTGCTCTTTGTATTGGAAATTGTATCCTAAAATATTAGAACAACTCATATTACATGTTTAGGAACAGCAGAGAGCTAATGCCAAGTATTTAGAATACAGAGGAACAGTTTGGTCTCCTACAGCAGATTAAATTCACTTCAATGTATATACTAAAAGTCAGTCTTGTGCACTTTGGATAGAAGCTAAGCTTTATTTGATTTTACACATCATAATGTGAAGGCAAACACTTCTGATTTGACATTAAAGTTTTCTAGGAGATATTTTAACAATCACAAAAGTTTTGGAACTCAAAATCTTATAAGCTGAAAAATGCACGGATGGTGAAATGAAAAAGGTCTAGGCTTCTACTGCATTAGTCCCATGATGCCTAATATTTAACATAGTTTTGTAAAATGTCTTGACTTTACGGTACTCGCTTGATATTGAACTGAGGAAATGTGCAAATGATATAGCATGAAATTGTTATTGAAAATGGTGATATACTGATACTCTTATTGCTACAAAACTATTACCACCTATGGTTACATTGTAGTATTACACAGGCTATTCCATTTGTATGTATTAAGAATTTTCAAGTTTTTTTTTTTTTACTTTCAAGTTACATTGTAATATTACATATGTATTAAGAACTTTCAATTTTCAAATTTCTTTTTTACTTCTATCGAAATGGTGATATACTGAATTACTGATATTTTTTTAGATTGTAGTATTACATATACTATTGATATGTAGACAAGGGAACTCATTTCTGTAACTAGTCTTAGTGTGTACAAAATTTTCTTCTAATAAATGATCCAGCATATAAATGGATTTTAGATGCTTTGAGATTTTCTTTTTTCTGAAATGCAAAGGCAAACATCAATTTTTTACGAACAGTTTGATATTTTCTTATTCCATTTTCAGCTGGTATTTCCAGGAGGTTGATTGCATAAAGTTTGACCCACTGATTCTCTCTACTTGTTCATAATATAATTTATATGCTTACCTTTTTGCTTCTAGACAAGGTTCCACCAAAGGAATATAATGCTGTGTATGGAAGTACCATGAAAGAACTAGATTTGATGTTTTGTGTCACAAATTGTCTATGCTTCCAGGAATCTATCAAGACCAAGCACCCCCAACTTCACTATGAGTCCAAATTGTACATGCTTCTACAAGGAGGAAGTGAGTTATGTTTCATCTTACTGTGTTGAATTTATTATACTTCACAAGTTTTTGTTGGTGGGCTTTTTGATATATTACATCAAAGAATTTATGTTACATGCTCTATGCCATATATATCACATCTAAGAATTTATGTTACATTCTTATCAATATAATGCAGCTGGTGTTCCCCACCTGAAATGGTTTGGTGTTGAAGGGGAATACAATGCTATGGTTATAGACCTTCTTGGACCGAGTTTGGAAGACTTGTTTAATTATTGCAATCGGAAGTTGACACTGAAAACAGTTTTAATGCTTGCAGATCAGTTAGTAAGTACGCTGCATTTCACATTTGTCATGATGAGTTTGAGCAAACTTTATCAAATCAATGCTTTATGCTTGTTTCTTTTACATTGTTTCATTTAGATAAACAGAGTTGAATATATGCATTCAAGAGGTTTTCTTCATCGTGATATAAAGCCAGATAACTTTTTGATGGGTCTAGGACGGAAGGCAAATCAGGTAGTTTATTCCACTTGTTACATAGTTCATACATGCTTGACGGTCTTTGCATGTTTGATTCTTTGGATATTTGGGAATCCATGGTTTCAATTAATGCTTTTCTTGTTCTTTAGCTTTACCATTTCTAATTGAAGTTTTTGTACTCGTTTTTGAGTTTTTGATTTAAGCACCACTTATGCATTTGAGTCTGTTCAGTCGTCACTCTCACTCCTTCACTCACAAGGTAATCCCTGGGTCAATCTGCGCTCGTTGTTGCCTGTATAGGTTTGACTTTCACTTGGTCGACTGGTATTTTGAAACCTATTTGCTTGCGGCAACAAACCACCTTTTCTATTCACAAATGTTGTGATTGTGGAGTTGAGCCAGGGTTCTATTCTGATCATTTTGATTCCCATAAACGATCCTCAAAGTAAAAAATTTGTACCCATGGCAATAACTTCATACATGTTATCTTTTGGTTGCAAGATCTTTGAAAACTTGTGATTTGAATGTCTAAATAATTTTGGTGCTTTACAAATGTTTTTATTTTATACATTTGTATAGTATGAGGGAAACATGGATTTGTCCTCTATATCATACTAATTTGGAGGGTATGGATTGAAATTGGGATATGTAAATCCTTACAAACACAAAATGTGTATATACAAGTTTGTTAGGTGGATAGCGGGAGCTCTAATATGTAACATGATATGAGGGAAGTACGTATTTGACTTGATAACTCAAAAGAGGAAAGCTCATTAAAATTGTAGGGAAGAATGCTCACATAATAGAGGTTATGCCAATTAAGATGGAGCCAAAATTTTATGGGAAGCATAGGAGCTAATCATGATATATGTTGTCTGGATTGATGCTATCATGAATCATAGGACTTGATTAATACCTGTATGAGTATGTCTGGGATAACTGGGTTAACATTATAGAGACTTCAATGTGAACTGAGAAATAGATTGGATTATCAGAGAGGAGATGGGAAGAAGTAAAAAACACTGCCAGAGTACAATTTGTAAAAGCTTCTGTTTAAGATATCGTCTACAACTCTTCTGTTTTCTAATTTTGGCAAGTGTGTGTTTTTGAAGAGCCTTATATTTTGTGGTTTATGCTGTTTTGTGATGCAATTGATTTTCATAGATGTTCGGAGTGTGTATTTTTCGATTGAAAGAGCTTTCATTGTTGCATAACCTGGGTTCTTCTAACAAGTATAAAACATAATTCTGGTGCTTTTGATTTTTACAACAGGTTTACATTATTGATTATGGTCTTGCGAAGAAGTACAGGGATCTCCAGACTCACAAGCATATACCATATAGGTAACGAAATTATATCAAGAGTGTTTTCGGTATCTTTATTTTTATTTGAGGAAACTATGTTTTTCGCCCCCGTAGTTTGTTGAAAATTGCCAATGTCGCCCCTGTGCTTTAAAAGTTACGGTTTTCATTTCTCCTACTTAACGGTAAACCATTTACAGAGTTAGCCCGAGGGACGGAAAACCATAATTTCAAAGGCACATGGTCAAAGTTTGCAATTTTTAACAAACCATGGGGACAAAAAACATAGTTTGCTCTTTTTGTTTTGTTGAGCACTTTGAGAACATGCAAATTGATTTTCATATCTCATCTATTCCCCCTCTAAACATATCAATACACATTCTTATTTACTTTAATTTGTATACAATTTCGTGTAATGAGTTACATCGTCTGCTTTATTATCATTTTGTTTTACTATAACGTGGGTTAACAAGTTGTAGTATCTATTTAGTCAGCTTAGTTCGTTAGTTGAGTATTGTATGAGGAAGTTGCTTGTAAGGTTTACGCTTTTTTTTTCTTTCTCTGAGTATTGCAGTTCGTTACTTATACAGAATTGGGATTTTGATTAATGGACAAGTGAATAGCTTAAAAGTGTTTAATGGTTACTTGTTCCACTAAAAAAATGCACATATATCATTGCTCTTGCAGTTTGAAAGATATACCCGTGTAAAATGATTGTCTGCACATAGGTTTTCTCTCTAATGCAATTTTTTTACTACAAGGTTCCAGGCTGTGAAAATTATTCAAGATTCCAACTTGTGACAATAATGTTGTAACTGGGCATAACGGTTTGTGGATGCATTCAAGCACACATCTTTATACATACCAATGCATGTTTATATACACATCTGCCTATGGATACAAATACTGTTCTATTAATAAGAACCTTTTTGGTTTTCTCTAGTAAATGTGCTTAAGGTTGAAAATATATGTAACATTTTTGTAAAAGATGACAAAAAATTCCAATGGATTTGAAACTTAATTTTGGTAATTCATTTAAGTTTTTTTTTAATTAATTTAGAGTGCCTAATATTTTCTCAACGTTTTTATGCAAAAAGGCTCCATTGTCATTAGATTTGACTATTCAATGTAATGTATGTATTGAACCTTTTGTTGCAGGGATGGATCTTAGTAATTCTAAATTTCTAATTAGTCAATAAAAATCCGTTACAATAATTTACATTTAAAATATTTGTTTTTAAGTAACATGCACCAGATCCAATAAGTGTCTGTCCTTATGGCTGATTAACTCGAGACCAATTAAGTAATAATAGGCGACAAGCTAAGGGATGATCTTGCCTGTTGAAATTAATAGCAGGTATCTTTGACCTTATATAATTTATACTGTATCTATTTTATGTATACAATTACCTATTGCAGCTAGATGATTCACCCAAGTTATTGCAACTAAAATCATGTTTAGAATAGAGTCAAAAGCTAAGCTACATTCAACAAGCAGATATTTCTCTACATGGCATGTGATGGATTGAGTATTCTTCTATGTGCATGATTGTGCAACTATAAGAGTATAACTTGATTGTGATTGATTACATCACCTTTGGTTGTCTTTCATATTGCCTCTAGTTAACGCTTATTTAATATGTTTAAACTTTAAACTGATTGTGGTTAATATGCAACTATAAGAGTATAACTTGATTGTGGTCCGTTAATTACGTTACCGTTGGTTGTCTTTCATATTGCCTCTAGTTAACGCTTATTTAATGTGTTTAAACTGCTTTTATCCTTTTCCATATGCTCTGACACAGTTTCATATTTCAGGGAAAACAAAAATCTCACAGGCACAGCTCGTTATGCCAGTGTCAACACCCACCTCGGAGTTGGTGAGTCATTACAGATGCCAGTGTCGTGGTCATTCGTTTTAGATTTGACCTAAATTTAAGTGTTTAAATTTAAAATAAAGGCCATGGAAATTTAGTTGGAATTATTCTTGAAGGAGAGGATATTCTTACTTGAGGTTTGGGTTCCCGTGAGAAATGCCAAATCTGGTGAGAAGTGGTTATTAACTGTTGGATGAGAAATGGACGAATATTAGGATGAGATGCAACCGAANGGGAGGGTATTTGATTAAAAGTGATCAACGGTTTAAAAGCACTTCTCACACTTCTCACCAAAAATGGCACTTTTCACATGATCCAATGCCTTTTACTTGATTAGTTATGCTGATGTTATTTTGGTTGTTAATGGCAGAGCAAAGCAGGAGGGATGATCTGGAATCACTTGGTTATGTACTCATGTATTTCCTGAGAGGAAGGTTGAATATATATATATGATTGGAAAACTTGTTTTAATATGATTTCTTTACTATATATATAATTTGGTTCTTATCTGTATGTGTATGCTGCTGTAGCCTTCCATGGCAGGGGTTGAAAGCTGGCACTAAGAAGCAGAAATACGATAAAATTAGTGAAAAGAAGATGCTTACTCCCATTGAGGTATTACTGAAAGTCAATATGCTTGACTAATCTTTGATTATTGAATATTTTTAGATTAGTTTATAGAGGACTATTTATTTTTTTACATTTCAAAATTTGTCTTGGTCTATCCGTGTTATTCAAGTGACTTTTTAACGTACAGGTGCTTTGCAAATCTTATCCTTCCGAATTCATATCATATTTCCATTATTGCCGATCACTGCGATTTGATGACAAGCCTGATTATTCGTACTTGAAGAGGCTTTTCCGTGATCTGTTTATCAGAGAAGGTAGAGCCATATAGCAAGCGTTGTTATTTTAATTAAATAGTTCTTTTTCCCTTTAGCGTTCATATTTTAATCTTTCTTTGCTTTGCTACAATAATCGTCTCAGGTTATCAGTTTGACTATGTATTTGACTGGACTATATTGAAGTACCCCCAAATTGGCTCCAGTTCTAGAGGAAGGGTCAGTAGATCTCTTACTTCTCTATCTTGTTATATCTTTTATTAAACTATTCTATCTTATTTACCTCTATTATGAGCAGGCGACTGCAAAACTTCCATTGAACCCTGGACCATCGGCAGACAGAGCAGAAAGGACCACCCCAGGTTTGTTGTTTAGTAGTACTACCTTCAAAACAATTTAATCATCAATAAATGTTTTATCATCTTTCAGTGATAAGGGGTGTATTTGAAGTATTAACAGTTAAAAATTAGTTTAATATTATATATATATATATATATATATATA
>LUCG01058714.1:0-16246 GCA_001633085.1 Carthamus tinctorius | reverse complement strand
GGAATTGACCATTCCAATTCCTTCAAATTCCGCTGGATTCCAGCGAACCAAACGCCACCTTAGCCTTTGGTAGCAATCAAAGATGATAAAAAAGGTCTATAACCATTATTAATAGTTTCGGTCCCGGTTCTTATACTGTTGATTAATGGTCGTGATGGAGTCTTCTGGAGTAGATGTTAGAGGAAGAGATTTATTCAAATTTTTAAAAACCGATAATATATATTTTCTTGTGTCTACAGGGGAAATCATGTCGAACACCACCATCGTTGCCACCATCAAATGACACCTTAGATTTTTTTCCTCTTCGTACTCTTATTGTAATTTATTGAATGACATTTTCGTAAATAAAAGGAATAACCAAAGTGAAGAAAAAGGACAAAAAAGCAATGAGATCAATGGTAATATTGTTGACCCACCACGCCTCTATTGAAATTTCAAATGAATGTATTGGTTCGCTGTTGTAACCAGCCGGTCCATAAACCAACTTGAAAATTTTCTTAACCAATACGGCCCGATTAATTGGGAACAGACTAGTTCCACAACGGTCTACCTATAACCGGTTAAGTTTTAGTCAAAACGGGTCCCTCTTAACAGTTCCTTTATGCTCATCTTGATTCTTTCGCCACCTATCTCGACAAAGTGCGGCCCTACCACCTAATCCCTAACCTCAACATAATCACACAAAGGAAACAATGCATTGCTATACACGATTCCTAAGATTTTGTTCCATGTGGAATAAGGCCATGAGATTGACTATATTACCCTCTAAGTCTATACATCTTGCTAAATTATTGATATGTGATGCTTTAATGAGGGGCACTGACATTGCTTAACAAAATTGAAGTTTGCAAGAATAAACCAAAATCTAGTAAGCAGAGCTAAAGGTAGGACGTATGCAAACCTTTCCTCTATAGCTATAGAGGTTGTTTCTATGATATATGTGGGACTGCAACATAGCCTATATCAACAAGTGTAAAGACATGTGAGAAATTATTTTCAAGTTTTGCAAGAATGATGGTGTTATTTACGAGGGCTAGAATGTACATGTTCTTGGAGTCGGCCTTATCCATGATGGATTTTGATGATGTTATTCTCCTTCGTGGTGATAGTAGTGCCAAGATAACCAAAGAGAGGAGTTGGTCCCTTCGCTCCACTTCTGGCAAGAGAGTAAGCACCAAATAGGTGTGGGAAAATCAGATAAGAGAGATTTTGAAGGGTTCTATATATCCTCAAATGATATTAGACCCGGGATCTACCACATCTAAGAACTTGTCCCTCTTATGCCTTTGTTCTAGGGGACACGGCCTAGACTCCATTTGAGAGGGCATGTTGGGTCCCACATTGGTAAAACACATATCACAAAACCTGAATATTCTACAAAAGTTCAGTAAGAGTTAAAACGAGAGAGGTTCTTATGTATATACATATGGGTTGGGTTTACATTAGACCAGTCTGTTTTCATGAGACCCGTGAGACCATAGTTTTACACTTGAAACTTCACAGCTAAACACTGTGAAGGTAAAACAAATCCGAAAGTTTATAGCAAAAACACTATGAAAGTTACCTTCACAGTGTTTTGCCGTGAAGTTTCTAGTGTAAAAATATGGTCTCATGGGTCTCACATGATCCCAAGTCTATATATATATATATATAGAGAAAGGTTCAAATGAGAAGTGCTAAAAAAATGCGAAGTAAAGAAGTAATCTACACCACTTATCCGGTCAATAAAGGAGGATTTGATCGGTCCACCACTCATACGGTGGACGTGATCACGGAGGATTGACGCGATTCATGGGAGGGTAGAGATTATTAAAGGGGGAGACCGGTCAAAGCCACATTTGTTGACTGAGATGGGTGNTACTTCGCATTTTTTTAGCACTTCTCATTTGAACCTAATACTATATATATATATATGTGTGTGTGTGTGTGTGTATGCGCGCGTCGTGTGCCTTAATTTGATGGTGATTATGAACTATCTAGAAGCATATCGTCATTCTCCTCAAAAAAGAAACAGAGTGCATAGCGTTGGCCTTTTTTTCCTTATGGAAATAGCTTGTAAATTAAGCTGATGCCTTTTCACACTATTATATGGAATACTGAACACAGGTGGATAACAATATTCCAATTATACTTTAACAACAAAATGACAATATTTTCAAATCATCAACTGAAGTTGCAATAACTCGTATTCTATTCCTAAAAGCTCAAATTAAAGAAAGGTAGATAGATACACAATTCAAATGGCTCTAGTGGCTGCTGCTATGTCTTTAATTTGAAAGGGTCTTACTATTCATTATTGCGGGTTTCATGTCTCAGCTTGTCAAAGCATGACTTTCTGAGAGAATAACCTTCTTACAATTTTTTTTAAAACGCACGACTTCCTTAAACGCATGGCTTTCCGGCTTCCGCCAAATTTAAGAATGCCTCAAATATTTTCGAAAGATCAATAGTTTAACCCTATCATTACCATAATCTTTCGTTGGTAAGTAATTCACTAAAAGGAAAAACTTAGAGCTACTTTCAAACTAAAGACGACTCCTATATGTAGAGAAAACATAGGATATTAGGATGTGATATGCATTCTCTCTCCTCAAAAAAGAAAAAAGATGGAAACTTTGGTGGTAGACACAGGTGTACTCATGTCAAAGATTGTGTGTTAAAATTTTGATTTATTCTATGTACTTTTTAGATGTATATAATGTTTATATACGGAAAATACTCACACCCCCTCCTCAATTATGGTAAGGTTTGAACCCTTGACCTTTTGGGAAGTTGAGGTCTACCGATATCCCGAGTTCCATTGAGCTAATGACCCTTCAATTTTTTTCTTTTTAACTTCTTGTGTTCAGTCTAGGCCTAGTCTCAAAAACCTCTGTTGCTACAATAGAATAACTATTTCTCCTATAACTTACCAAGTTCGACGCTTTAAGGATTTATGGTGAACCCAAACCAAACCAAATGAACCCAGTAAATCCCACATGGATGTCGATTTGGGAAGGGCAAAATGTATCATTAAGGATTTAGTATATCTTATTTCGTACCATGCCACCTATTCTCACTTCTCCCATTGATTTACTTTTTATGTCTCCCATTTATATTCCAAGGACTAGGTATGCTTTCCTAGTATAAAGATCTTCATTATCGGCTTATGGCTATGACACTTGTGCATCTTACCGTTTTAAAATTCCATAGATGACTGCTACACAGTGTATACGATTGCTATTTAAATGATTCTTATCAAAGAACGAACCATTTCAATAGTTCTTGTCCACCAAATCAATAAGCTCGATACAAGCTCATTTATGGATCACGTGCATAATCTTTAATTGGCTTCTAGAGTTTAAGCATGACAATTGAAAGTTGAAACTCTACTTTCATCCTAGTTGTCTAGAAAGACAACTAAGATGTCATGGTTAAAGATCACATATTTCTATCCAAGCAGTAGTCCCTAATCTCTTTTTTATGAAAAAGGTAGTGAACTTACCTGCTCTGATTATTTGAGGAAGAACATTGCGAGAGCTAGGGGCCATGCAACTGGTGAATTAGGTGTCCACCATTCAACTTTCGGCCTTTCTTTCCACAAACCCTGCACGGTGTTATATTTTTTATTTTATTTTCCAACATAAGCAATGAAACAAGACTGCTAGACAGCACAAATTCTTTTTGTAACTTGTGCGTTCAACTGAAGATATCTGGTTACTGAAAAAAGTACAAAGAGCGAAATCTACCAAAAAGAGATTCACCATTATTGATTCTGAGACGTTCAAACTTCAAATCCTGCAAAAAGAAGACAAGTTACAAGAATACTGGGATGACTTCCCCATAGAAAGGATGGTTATTTTTTTAGCTCAAAAAGACCGTTGGTAATAGGAGGCTAATAATAATAGAAGTAGGAACGAACAATCAATAATAATCAGGAGTGAACTTACCATAAAGGTGATGAGCAGGATTCCAGTGAGATTAGACCATGCACAGACTACCCGAAGAAAAGCTTACAAGAATTATTGGAGAGAGAATTGCTTCAAACATAAAGATGGGTAAAGAAGGTAATTTACATAAACCAGAAAGGCATGCTTTCAAAATAGATTAACTGCTCACATTGGGTTTAACCGAATGTGACAAAAATGTGGAGTTGTACAATGCA
Source organism: Carthamus tinctorius (assembly GCA_001633085.1). Taxonomy (NCBI): domain Eukaryota; kingdom Viridiplantae; phylum Streptophyta; class Magnoliopsida; order Asterales; family Asteraceae; genus Carthamus; species Carthamus tinctorius. The sequence goes on along the minus strand of LUCG01058714.1, from coordinate 12,102 downwards.
TCAACACAATTCAGTCAAGGCATCAATCAAGCGAATTGATTTTTCAGAATAGGTTGACTTTAACATGTATTATGTACATCTCCGGCCAACAATATAAATGAAGTTACAACTTTTTTGATCCTCCAAAAAGATTGTAATAAATAACCAATAGTCATTTGGGAGGTCTTCATCCCTCTGTGTCAATGCTATCGTCATTGGTGGGAATGTGTCTTCTATCTGGCAGACTCATTTGCCTAGGCTTAACCGAATCTCCCTCAACAAGCCCTTCTGAAGACATGCTTAATGCACCATTTGCCGAAGATGAGCCCAGCAAGCGGCGAACAGCTGGGGAATCGGCTGATGTTGATGCAGAAAAATTGTAAGCGAAAACCCCCATTGGGTGGTCAAACTTGCAACTTGGACCAAATTTGCATATACCATAACGAGAATAGAAAATGCACAAAGGCTCTCCCTGTGGAGAATTAAAACAGAAACTGTGTCAATTATTCTATTAAAAAATAACATCCATTCACAACTTATATGTCCCTTTTATTTATTTATGCTTTTGTATTCAGATAGAATTTCTCGGTTGGATGTTTCACGCAATTAGGTTGCATATTTTAGTGATGCAAGTGATGTCCATTTCAAGTTAGGGCATCCATCATTACATAGTTTGAAGAACTCACATGTGCTAGAGATTCTATATGGCCCATATTAGTTAGGAAAGAATGCATAGATAACTCATCCACCTAACCCTTATAGATATTTGGATTGTTTATTTTAGTTAGTTCTAATATTTGGGGGTGCTTCCCAACCAAGGCTCCTCTTGGCTTCATATACTTCCATTTTCAATAACGACTACTATTAGGCTACCTTATTAATGCCTAGAAGTAAAGTATTGTGTGCATTTTTCCCTGTTGTAGAATGGTGTCCCCTGTATTAATGTTGGTTTCACAAAGTATGAATGCCATTTTTACTCTATCATTCTCAATCATTCTCAAGCTCCCAGTCCCCGTTGATCTGTCCCAGCGGTAGAGGTGTGGGTGTAATCCATATGTGTGAGGTCCTGGATTCAAGCCCAGGCACTGCTCCTCTGCCAATGGGAAGCATGCGCTGATTTACCTCTCCCATGATGACCGTGGGACCAGTGTGGTGGAGGAGCCTCAGAGGGTGGCATCTATCCTTTTCCCCTTCTCCGGCTCCCAATATGCGTGTTCTAGAAAATCTTGATATCCAGTGTTATTGTTCTTTAAGACATTTTGTTTTGCAGCAAAGATGGCTTCTATTAGCATTTATGTGGCTCTAGAACCTTTTCATCACTAACATCTTCTTTAGTTAGATATCAAGAAGGTATTTCTAAACGACTTCCTCGAAAATGAAGTATATATGGACCAATCGCTATGGGATGAGGAATCCTAAGGCTGTCTATTTCAAAAAATGCTATGGGGTTGTTTGGTTTAACGGAATGTTTTTCGAGGGATTTGGATTTTGTGTTAGGAGTGTTTGGTTTATAAGATTTGGAATGGAACTACTGAATTCCATTCTTTAATTTGATTATTACAAAACAAATGGTTTTAAAACATTACTACAAACAAATCCAATGAAATCCCGTGAAATACCAACGACGCCATGGGATATTAAAATCCAATGTTTGTGGGATTTCATTGAAATCCCGTGATTTTCATTTTCGGACTTTCCTTTAAACCAAATACTGGATTGGAACGAATTACATTCCAAATCCATCCATATCCTGTAAACCGGACAGGCCCTCTATGGTCTCAAACAATCTGCCAAGTTCTACTTTTTTTCCCTAGTTCACTGGAAATTTGTTATGTTCATGTTGAATAAGTATGTTGTCTTCATTCCTGATGATTGAGTCCACACAAAGCAGGAAATTACTTTCATTCCCTCCAAATTAAGTGGGAATGGATGATTATCTACAACTCTCATTCCTTTATAGTATAGGGTTTTGTTTTGTTTGTTTTGTTCTTTGTGTTCTCACTTCTCAACCCACAAACCCATCTTATATTTCATGTATTGAAGTTTTTCTGTTCTTAATAATGTATTACTTCAAACTGGAAAACAATGAATGAAAACATTTTCCATTGAGATGCAGCCATGCAGGGATAATAGGTTAAATTAGACTACATGCCCTAACCATAGCACTTGTATAAGCCAAACTAGCTTATGAAACTGAAATCATATCCAAGTTCAAATTGATCACTTGAACTAATATAGTGCATTAATAACAGATGTAAACAAGTTTCACGGAATAATGGTTTCTTTTAATTTTTTTGGTTACTCCTACATGAAAATAACTAGATATAGGTGCCAAAGTACATTCCCTGCTCTACGCCTATATTTAATGGCCCTGCATAGTCTAATTTATCATGACTCAAAGCCAGGATATGCCACAAAGCATCCCACAATTTCATACCAATTAGACAATATAGCCATTATTGAAGGGGGAGATACATTTGTGCACATATACAGCTCAACGGAAGGAAGGAATGTGTTGACAGTTGGGCCCCATAGGGATTATCAATTGACATGAGAGCTGAGCACGTGACAACTGTAAGTTCCAAAAAGTTGGATTAGGACATGTGTGTCTTCAGGGCAGGTGTTTCTCTAGTAACTGTCTTATGTCCAGAAAATGCAAGACTCATTTGCCTCTGGCAAATGCTGTTACTTCCTAGCCACAACCCTTTCCTCATCATGATATTTCCTTTTTTTAGTTGATCTTCTTTCATCTCCTAATTGGTTATAGTATTGTCCAAATTAAGGAAGAGTCACCTAAAAGTGAATAAAATAGTCCCATTTAAGAGAAGCATTTAAGAGTATCAGAGCAACTTGCATCAAAGCTAAGATTTATTACTTACATATCAAGGATAACTTCCAGTTTATATCATAGATTCAAGATGCATGATTGTTGTGAAAGAATGAAACTTATGTAATAAGAAAATAGCTAATCTAGATGTAATTATCAATAAACAAGCAGAACTAACCGGACGTAAAGGAAGGCCCATTGGACTAAGGACGCAATCAGGCACAGGGATCATCCTTTCTCTGGGATGATGAAATCTACAAACTGCACCAAACTTACAATCGCCAGTCTTCATGTAAAATTGGCATTCAGGTTGACCAGGCCTCTCAGGGAACACATTTTCACTTGGTAATGCATAATAGCCCGTACGATATGAAGAATAAGTTCCTTGTACTGCTTCATTAGCTGCTTCACTCTGGCGTGAAGTTCCATAAATTTGACTGTTTCCAGCTGTCTGCTGTTGGCTCTCTGAAGATGAAAGGGAACCAAGTGGACCCTGAAGAGAAACTTCACCGAGTCAGATTATAAAGCATTTGTATACCAAGTCCACTGCCTATGCCAAACATATTAAGAAGCAAAAAACATATTCTGGTTAATGTGGTTTCATTTTTGTAACAATCAGGTCACATTGAGTCATTGTGGTTTGTAAAGATTGACAATGTCACCATTTGAGTAACCTTCCATCAAAAAATTAAAGGGCAAGGCCTCTTTAGCATCCATGTGGCATTTTGGTTTGACATGAGATCCCAATTTCATTGACTTGATTTGTCATCATGGTTTGTTTATATTGATTTGACCACTGTATTTAATTATACAATAGTACTAGAACTCCTATTGTTTCAAACAATGCCAAAATTACTATCTTTCCAAATTAAGATTGCAAGTATGCATTTTCTTTGGTTTAGAACACAATCCATGACCTTCATACACGAAAATGCTGTTATTTATTTATTTTACTTCTTAACAAAATATATCCATCTGTGAAATTCTGTATCTTTCTTTTGCTAATACTATAAAAACAAAAACCAATCACTTGTTAACATCATGATAAAGTTTATGATGTATTAAAAAAATAGTAATATGTTAAGACTACAAAAAATATGACTAAACACTCTTCCAAAAGCCAGGTTTCTCATGCTTTTCAACAACTGCGTTTGATGTTTACTCTAAAAGCACTTTTCAAAAGTGCTTTAAGTTTGCCAAACAACATTTTCAGCTTATTGGCTTTTTGAAAAGCAAATAAGTCAATAAGCAGTTTTGAAAAGCAAATCCCAAACACCACCCAAATGGTAAACCAAATAAATAGGAAGTACGATACATGTGTTATATGTAAAGTCAAGCAAAACGTGAACCTAGATGTACAAAAGTTGTGTAAAATGGTTTGAATACACCACGTTAAGTTAATTCAATAATGTCATAATTTTGTATCCATGCTGGGTATGGTGTACACTGTTCATCAGCTTGAGGGGGAGTGTTCAAAGTGTGTGTTGGAGTGTATCCCACATGAATAGCGAATAGAAAAGGGAGTAGGAATATTGTATATTAAATAGGGAGGTTTTCCCCGATTACATAGTACAAAATAAGGATACCAACCTCTCTCCTAATTTTTATTTTCCACAAAAACGATTGCAGCAAACCACAAGGCTTGTGGCGTAGCGGTAAGGCCTGTGGGGGATGTGGATGGTATCCCATTTACCCCAGGTTCGAATCCCTTCGTGCGCACTTGTGGCCAGGCTTAGTCTCAGACGGCCGAACTTTCAGTTTCAAAATTCCCAAGGATGTAGTCTAGGCGAAGCCTAGATGAACCTTCTCTAAAAAAAACGATTGCAGCAGTTCAAGAGTATCCACAAATCCAACTTTCCTAGAGCCTAGAGGTCAAGGATTCCAACCTCACCAAAGGTAAGGAGTGTGTATGTGTTTCATTTTCCGTAGACAAATATTATATGCTTCCAAGAAGAAGTCTTCATAAAAGAATACAAACACTTAGCAGTTATTGGGCCAGCCCATTGCTGTGGGCTTTGGATGTCATAAATGGTATCATGGTCAATATTTGTACCACATATTACAAAGAGGATTCTCGGAAGGCTTGATGAGGACACCATGAAATTAAGTGGGGGAGTTTGTAACAACCCATCCCACCTGGATAAAAAAAAGTATATATGTGGGCTCCTTATAAGCTCAAACTTGTGGGCTACCAACAACTTCCACCATGGCTTTAAGTTGGATTAGAAGTTATTTGGTCAGCTCGTTGCTTTGGGCATTGGGCGTTACAAATGGTATCGTCAAAATTTAAATCCAAAAGAGCACTTGAGGAGAGAAGGGAGGCCGGTTCCAACGTATAAGTAAGAGAAATGGTCGAAGACTAGCCAATATTGGACTCTTAACATCCATGATTTGATGCTTCTTCTAGGCAAATATCCTTGCTGTCTCTACAGCCATTGACAATGATCACTAATTGAGTATCTTCAGGCTGATCATCAATCACAAACTTCTCATCCAATGACTCGACCTTGACACATGTCGTATAAGATGGCAACTGGTCCTAGGTCTCCTTAAGGTAAGCAATTAAGTGTTAAACTTATTTGAGATATCAAAATGTCTTATCGCCTTTCTGCTAATTTTATCATTCGACCATTTATAAATAGTTATTTGATGCTTTCCTTTGTAAATCATTTACCTTTTTCATCCTGTTATGTGCTAAGTTAATGGATCCATTTATTCAATCTTACAAGCTAAGATCAGAATAGAGTACACATCTAGACGAATGCTTTTGTCAGGAACCACTTGAAGCATGAATTAGCATTCAATTTTTATCAAATACTAATAGTCAACTGTACTACAGATATGGTGAAACCAACCCCATGTATATAAAAATAATCTACTTTTTAGCATATATATATATATATATGATATATAGAAAGAACATGTCTGATAAAACAACTTACACTGTATGCACCCCATCCTGGAACAGATACCACACCCTGTGGTAGAATCATTGGTGCATAATTTGAAGGGGCTTGCCAGCGTGGACTAATAAAGGAAGCTCTTGACAAAGACCAGTTTGTTATTCCTCCTGGGTATGACTGTTGACCAGGACTAGTTGGCGATTGGACTGTAGGATACACAGGAGAGCCACGGTATGAGACCATCATATTAGATGGTGGTGGGTGGTGGAATTTACAAGTGCTTCCAAATTTGCACTGTCCAGTTCTTAGATAATATGCACATTCAGCCTCATTCTGCATGAGAGAATAAAAAAAGACCACATCTGAAACCACATTTTACCAGAGCAAGCTACATGCACCACAAATCAAAAAGGAGTTTTCACAATGAAGAAACATGCAACTAGAGGTCCTACAGCTTTACCCTTTTGTTAAAAAGAACAAAAGTTTAGAATACAAATCAAACATCTTTGCCAAAAGGCTGGTTTACAGAAGTAAAATAGTCATATTTCTATCGAGTAGATACAATTACCAATAAGAGTAGTGCATCATATTATCCTTCTCATTTCATTGTTTCTCTTGGTCCAAAAGAAATTATAGCTTCTCTTCAGAGGTCCAGTCAACTTTAAATCCTTGTACCATACGACTAAATCTGAACTGAGTTATTAGATTGAGTAACACATCAAAATATACTAGTCTGAACATATATCCCTACTAACTGAAATAATGTTTGGCTTCAGGGTTGTTATTGTAACCATGGTCTATATTACTCCTTTGTATTGGTGACTACCTTCTAAAGCCATACATTATATGAAGCAAAAATTCGACATCAAGTTCTGCATTATGATTTACGGCTTATTGTCCACTGATCACTGATGTTGTTTCAGATGGCATGTACAGTAAAAATATTTTGGGATCCTATAATTCCGTCTGTTTTTTGGGTTTAGAAAAGTGTGGATTGTATTTCATGATTATATAACATGAGAACAATATAATAAAAAACCAGAACGAAAAAGTAAACATATCTAAAAATTAAGTGAAATAAAAGAAAACAATGTGTATGTGAAAGATGGATGAGTGCTTATATTAATAGAAGAAAAAAAGCAGTAAAGCAAATACAAGAATACAAGATGCAAATTCAAACCGTTCTAAGTGGATAACCCAAGACGTTTAGTGAAACCCTTCCAGCAATCCCAGCCTTGTCTCGGGGATGATGAAACTTGCATGTAGCTCCAAATTTGCAGGTACCCGTCTTCAAGTAGTACTGTCATAAAATGCAGAAAAATACAACATGATATAGAACACCAAACAGCTAGTGAATATATTTCATATGGAGAGTATGCTGAGGATGGAATGCGGGAAGAATTTAAGCATCAAAATAAAAATGTATCCTCTTGGATGGGATGAATTAGCCTAATGAGAGATGTATCTCACTTGAACATACGCTCAGACACTCAACTAGGCTTGCTCAAATGGTTGAAGTTTGCTCAGTATAAACTAGAGGACCCAAGTTTGATTGTTGCCAGGGTTGTATCATTCGGCAGCAGCAAACGTTTTCAACTCGTGCCAAGTTTATAAAAGATCAGTTGCATTTTTAACTCCATCTATGCTTAACTTTAATGTCACATCATACATTTACCAGGCCACCACATATCCTTCAGGGCAGGGTCATGCATCTTGTAGAACTTGCAATGAAATTAAATGAAAATAGAAACAAAAGGTCTAAGATGGTTAAAGGAATTACTGGAAGTGATTACATAAACTTGTTCAAACAAACTTCCTAAGATGTTGCTAATATGTCAAGAACTATAAGGATTTGTTTTGATGGAGAGTAACATTTATTAGTACAAACGCTTTTGATTTTTCGCCTTTGGATAGAAGGTTGGTGAGAATAATAAAAGCTAATACCACATAACAAAATTTTTAGAATGTTGTATTTTTCAACCTTTGGCTACATGAATATTTTCACAATTTCGGATGAGGTCAGACAAACAGCCAACAGCATTTAAGGTGAAGTCTATATCCATATATGGACAATAGATACTTGTTTCTTTAAGAAGATGGAACCCCTCGGAAAATTTGGACAATAGATACTTGCCTGGCATTCTGGTTGTCCTGCTCTTTCTGGATATTCTCCTCTCATTTTTGCTGTTGCAATAGCCTGAAACCATAAATAGCAATTATTACAAAAGATGAAATTATCAAGCAATTTAATTGGTCTATCCAATTTATCCAAAGTCTGCAAAGTCAACATGAGATGGGAAATGAACGTGTAGTGACAGCACAAATCTGCTCATGTGAATTGTGTACTCATGAAGCTCAAAATTCTATAGACAAAAACTATGTTGTGGCCAGATCTGTACTAAGAGTATATTGAAAATTTCATGCAAAAGAATTGATCTTGCTAACTTAGATATTGCTCGACAAGGAGAAGACGTATTGCACTTCTGAGTGAACTGCATGCATTTATGATCACAGTTGTAGGACAAAATATCATTCAAATTAATTGGAAGGAACCTTACATTCATGGACAATATAAACTGAAAAGTGCAAAAGAGACTGAAAAGTGACAGCATCATCAATGGGAGGAAAAATAACCAGGGTAACAGAGTAGATAAGAAAAAATAACCAGGGAAATACCAATCATAGGAAACATTGGTTCCTCATCAAGAACATTTCTAATTTTCTATAGCCTCTAATAGAAGAAACTTATCATATCAAGTCAGTGGTGCAAATTTGCACAGACTATTCTAGAAGATACACAAAAGCTGTAGAATACAACATTTACTTATTTCAGACAGAACTCCTTAATTTCTAGAATATGAAAACATAATAAGACCATTGCTTTGCACATTACATATTGAATTGTACAGCCTAACCCACTCCATGAACCAAAAGGAAGTGCTAAAAATAAATTGCTTCGGCCATGATGGAATTCATTAGTTCACGTAAGCTATAAAGCTTTTAGTATATACAAGTCTCCTCCATCCAAATGCTTGATTTAGCTTTCGTATTATTCTCTCCAATCACCTAACGGCTTTTGGTTCTCTCATCTCCTTGCTTCCACTCCAGACAAACTTCTCATACATTCCTCCTGAATCCCACTAGCCTTTGTACAGCCAGGTTACAAGAGACTTGTATTGGCAACCTCCAACATACCACCTAGGGGGCAGGTCAAACTAAGCACTTGATGCTAACATTCTCTTAATTAGATGACGAATTTCAGGTATGTCAATTTTTATCCGGTGTAACAACAAAAAACCGTGCAAGCGACATGTAGAAAATATCAAGTTCTTACAATATTCAACATAAGAAGGTAAAAAGGATTGCCAAAAATTTGGTATATATGTTTTCAATGGGTTTGGATTTCCCAGAATTGCTTATTGTTACCACCACCAAGATAAATAATAAATGAAGACCTACAAATCATGTCATGTACATGTTAAAAAGGCATTCAGGGATGTTATATATGTAGAGGGAGAGCAATTATTATGGCCAAGACTTTCTAATTTGAGGGGCCCTACCTTAAACTCCTTTTGGATGTATCAGAAGATTCTGCTTCCATGTCAGAAATAAACATAAACAACTTCATAAATAACATATGTCTTTCACTCATAAATGAAAACAGTTAGTAGATCAAGTTTGGTTGTCAGTTTTACCAATTTCCTATTAGGAGGATGATTGAAACGACATGTTGCCCCAAACCTACAAAGGCCTGTTCTGATGTAATAAGAACAATCTGGTTCTCCTTCACGTACAGGATAAGGTCCTGGATCCATCGCTTCCTTGATCGCAAGTTCAGTTGCCACAGTACATCTGAAATAGTATCACAGTTGTCAGCTAATTATGTTAATCAATATAGATTAATCAAAAAGGTACCTTTACATGAATTATTCTTTGTCTCCAAGTAACAATTCACTCATGCAAAAATGTATTTTCTTCCCTAACTTTTTCCTGTTTCTTTGTTAATATTGCCATAGACATCTTATTATGGGCATGAATGACTGCTTTAAATTTCTTTTCTCAATGAAAACAAGTTGCCTGTAACTATACACACACATATACATTCATGATGCGTACATATTTGTATACATGAACACATATGTATGGATACATACACCAATACACACATGAAAAGATACATACAACCAATACACACATGAAAAGATACATACAACCAATACACACATGGAAAGATACATACACAAATACACGTATGTGTGTGTGTTCACATCACAAACATCTATGTGCATAAGACTATTTAAACCTCCATATATGTGTGTACACACAATCACAAATATATATGTGGGTATATGCATACATATCCATGTGTAGGTGTATAGCCAACTCTAGGAATAACAAGAAGTTGCCTGAAAAGATGGCATCTTGGCTTATCACTACTTGTTCCCATTAAACAAATGGTAGGAAGAATTGAAGAGAGAGTACAATAATAAAAGAAGGTGACTGTCTAATCTTGCATATTCAACACTATTAGATGATTAAAGTTTTAGTGGTGGTTGTAATCAGCAGGGCATAACAATTGCAAGGAGAGTATCATCAAGTTCAGAATCCATATATATAAATACCTCTTTGAGAAGTGGGATATAGTAAGTCATATATGGTTTCATCTACGGGATAGTACGGTCTGCATACATCCTACCACCACATTCCACCTCATGGGGTTCACCGTTCACGGACTCAGTGATAGTACCGCTTACTTTGCTTATACATGGGTTACTACTTGTTTAGTTTGATTATTAATGGGATAGTACAAGAACAAGACCAGAAAGCTGCCAGCTCCAATTGCTACAAACTAGTGAGGACAATTAAATAATTAAGTCATGTCATATCATATCATATATAACATACTCTTTTCATCAAAAAGTAAAAAGAGAAAAGAATATTATTTAAACAAAATTCCAAGCAATTACATGAACAGAACCTGCAAACAGAATCCCGAGTAGCAACAAACAAACAAAGAAACCAAATTTTACAAAATACATCTCAACCGGTAATCATAAAAACCTTAACACACACACACACAAACAGAAACATTAAATCAAGATCACAATTCATAGTTACATTTGATCATCTCAAATAATACCGAAATCATCACAAACAAATCCAAATTAAGCTCAAACAAAACATAAACAATTTCATAATTGATTCATCATCAAATTCATAATAATAAACAATCGGATAAAAAGGATCTAGCTATCGGCAGAGAGAAAGAGAAGACCTCGGCGGTGACAGTCGATCGTGACATCGGAATTCAGCTCCGTACGACTACAATCACACTGAAACACCGTTAATCAAAACGCCGGCTGAAATCTGTTTTCCGGCAATCACATATATAAATATATATATATATATGAGTGATAATTTTGAGAATTTTCTTCTGGTTGAGTGTGGATGGATTCCGATCAAATGTGTGTTGTGNAGAGAGAGTGGAAGTGGAAGAAGAGAGATGGCTTTTTTTTCTGGTTGGGTCTCTGGTCTCCACATAAGAACAGTAGTAGAAGGAAGAGAGAGAATGAAAACCAACCAACCATTTTCCCCTAACGAAACCCCCCCAAAACCAAACACTCACACCAGTCATCCATCCATCTCTTTACTTTTTATCACACGCGCGCCAACGCACACAAACCCACCCTTTCCCACGCGCGCATTAGGAAAACCGTTCGGGTTACTTCACACGTGCAAGGCTTGTTATATTAAAAAAAATGAGTTATGTTTTTCGTTCCTAAACTGCTGAAACACGGATTCATTTATTTAGGCTGCGTTTGGTACATGGGAGAGGATAAGACAGGATGGGACAGAACGAGAATTCACTATCTCACGTTTGGTGGGACATGGGACAAGGACGAGAACTGGGATAAGGTGGGACAACATGGGACGAAAAGAGTATTTTTTTTTGTTCCACCAAAATAGGTGGAACAACATGGGACGGAAATGATACATAAACTAAAATATTATTGATTAACATTCGTTCGATGTATAACCCTAATATGGTATTTGTTTTAATGTTTACCACGGGTGGTTGCGGCCACCTAATAAATCACTTAATGAAAGTAGATTATCTTTCCATTCATTTAAAAAATTCCATGATCCCTTCCGTCGGCTACCTCCACGTCCTCTTTCACTGCAACAACCTCTTCCACCATCTCTACAACCACCATTGACTACCGACCACCACAGTCCATCGCTACCAACGCAACCACCGTCGGTCACCAACCACATCCATTGCTTGTCACCTCTGTCCTCTGCCACTGCCACCACTGTTGGCCACCTCCACTATAATAACCAACTTTGCCAAACATGTATTAGAGGGGTTAACCATAGGCAAATGAAACTAGA
>LUCG01058660.1:0-17276 GCA_001633085.1 Carthamus tinctorius | reverse complement strand
ATTGACGCAATTCATGGGAGGGTAGAGATTATTAAAGGAGGGTGATCCGGTCAAAGCCGTCTTTATTGAACGGATGAATGGTTGAGATTCGTTCTCATGTTTTCTTAAATAGTTATGTTTCTCGCATGAACCTTTCTCTGTATATATATAGTATATAAATATGAGAAAAAGACCATTTAAGTGATATTCTATTGAATATAAAATATGAAGTAGTGTGATTTATTGATTGAGATTTGGTTGATGAAGGAATTAAGCTATCAATTTCAAACGTGTCTCTTCTTCTACTGACTTTAACTTGGAGTCAATATGTGTGGGCTGATCGACCATGGACCAATCCTATCGCTTTCCACCTTCTTCCCTTTTTCCTTTTTCTAACCATAACAAAAAAGACATATTAGAAAAGGAGCTTCGGCATGATCTAATAAATTTACAAGACTCAGATAAATGTTTTATAGGAAATTGATATAGCCGACTTAGGATTTCTAGCTTCGTTTTTGCGTTTTGGTATAAAATTTAAAGATTTTTGGTTGGATCTCATATCGCCAAGAAACAATGAGCACATGTTCTGTAGAGCTTACGTGCAAGAACAAATGCAATTTAAAAAAGAAAGAGTTTAAGATAACTCGTGTTATATTGAAGGAAAATAGAATATACGATAATACAACAACATTCTTTTATAAGACATTATTAGAAGAAGAAAAATGTCATATAATTACATGTGTCATGTAAAAATATGAGTTTATATGACACTTTTAAAAAACGTCCTATAAAATTAGTTAAAACAACATTTTATTTTGAAAATATCCTAAAAAACTTGTTGTAGCGTTCAAAAGTTTTATAAACTTATCGTAACACTTTTAGATAGGACTTTTTTTGTTTGATCCTATATACTTAGGTCTTATAAAACAATTTTTTAGAACGTTTATTTATTTTAGGCATGCTATATACTCAACTTTGTTGTAGTGTGAGGTAATTTAAGTGAGGTGTGATAGTAAGGATATAAACCGAGATTCCTATAAACCTAAAGGTTATCAGGATAAATGATTTCAATCTTGATTTCAAGTCGATTTAAAGATAATTTGATGAATTTATTGTTTTAAACTTGGAATGTTCATGTTTGGTTTGGATCAGTTATGTTGCCTTAGAGTTGAGGCTCTAAAACATCTCTTATAGAATTATCAAGATTACATTTAGAGAGAGAAAGTAATTGGTTGGACTGATTTTTTTTTTTTGGAAGGGTGTTCGGGTCAAAGTCCGACTAATCCTAGGCAATTTTGGGGGCTAAACATGGCCCCGCTTAAATGTCCTCAGGCATGCGCACGGGAAGGCTCGAACTCGGTTAGGGCGCTATGAACCTTCCGAGTGATAACCAATTCGCCACAACACTAAAAGACGACTGATTTTCTTATTATGGAACAACTTATATATACTGTGGAGTAACAACTAACAACATCTAACAAAAAGAGTAAAGACTAAAATACCCTCAAGCTAATAAGAATTTCTAAAAGGGTTTAGTTCACGAAAGTGTATCCAACTTGTCACGAAAAGTTATTGTATGTATTGAACTTCCATTTTTACCATTTGGCGTATCAAAACCATCAAAACCTACCATTTTATGTATTTCCTGACAAGTTGGATACACTTTCATGACAAGTTGAATACATTTAATGATGGGTTTTGATAAAGTTGGATACATAGTTACATACAATAACCATTTCTTAAACTCTGATATGTCAAATGATAAAAATGGAAGTACAGTACATACAATAACTTTTCGTGACAAGTTGGATACACTTTTGTGAAGTAAACCCTTTCTAAAATGGCAAAATGTTGGAGATAAAATAAATTCTTTAAACTTAGGAGAACTGCTAAATATGCTCACTTAAAGTAGAGAAATGGTTTTTAATTGTTCCCACTAATATGAATAATTGAAATTGAGTTTATAATAAAAAATAATATTTTATTAAATATGTTGCATATTTTGATAATTATAATCTTTAAAATAATACAATTTCTTTGACAATTTTTATTTTGTTTTTCAAAGTTAAAAAAATTATAAATAATATATTGAAAATGCTTTTAAAGTTGACGGTTAAAACACATGGACGGACCTTACTTGGTTCCTGTGGTGGCACGTGTCACAATATTATTTCTTCAACGAAGGGTAAAAAATTTCAGTTTTGTGAAGGTGCAACTGTATTGTTTTGGAAGATGTTATCATATCATTTTCGAAACTTCAAGGGGTGTACCTAAAAACTAAAAAAACATCTCTAAATCAACAAAAAAAATCTATCGAAATCAACTAAAACACCAAAAAATTCTCCCGAAGTCAATCAAAAAAACCCAATGATCCTCTCGATTCAACATAAAAAAAATCTTAAAAAATCTCTCAAAATCAACCAAAAACTTAATTATATTGCGCCACCTTTTTAAAAATGTTCTAGAACCATCTCTGTTAAAACACTCTGTATAAAATGGTAACAACCCAATACTCAAAATACTGAAATAAAGATATTAAGTAAGATTCAACGGTTAATATTATATGAAATTGTTTGAAATGATCCCTTTATATTTTATAAATTCATCCTCTTGGAAACAATTGTAATTCAAGCTTGGCTAGCTAGAAGCAATACTATCAAGTCCAAATACGTGGGCTAGAGGAATGTAATCATATGATGTTGAACTACCAACAACTAAGTCCAAAATTGATGGGAATGTTTTCAATATTAATTTTTAATAATATTGCACAAAGTAGTTGTATCCAAAGATAATGACTTGATTGACTTCTTTACAAGTATAATTACTTTGTGTTTTTAAGTGTCTTTAGTTGATAAATTGCAATGAGATTTTAAACACTATTTAATTTTGATATTTGATGTTGTAGATCAATGAGTTTAGAATTGTTGAAAAATGTAAGATAGCTACGAATAAGAAGATGTTATGTTGTCATTAGAGGTAATAAAACATAAACTATTTAACCAACGTTAACACTCTTAACTTTAAAAGATGGATTTGTTTAACATTAAAAGAGCCTTCAATGGATATTTAGATGAACATGTGAATTGATAAACTAAATCAGCAAAACAATGAATCATCGTCAGTTTGGAGTTGAAAAGTATTTAAAAATTTCACTTGCCATATTTGTTTATGTTATATCATTGTTACCTCAGCAAATTAACAACCTCTTTAAGACTCCACAATAGAGGAACATATACCTCACATTTCATTTCTTATTTNACATATATTAAAAAATTCAAATAGAATTTATTAATTTTCACTTTTATATTAATTTTAATTTTTCAATCTATATATTTTATTAATATATTTGAAAAAAAAATTAAAACATAAATATAACATTATACTGCAATTAAAAAAGTTGTAACGTTATAAAAAATATTAATCTTAAAAAAAGTACGAGGTTAATATAATAGGTTAATTAATACAAACAAAATAGTAAAGAAAAATTAACTAGTATAATATGTCGGTTGAGACAATTTAAATATGATTATTATATAGATACTATAATTTTAAAAAAAATTTAAAACACATTTTGGAAAAAAAAAATCTACATTAATTTATGATTTTAAATAACTACATATAATATAAATAAAATTAAAATTGATCAACCTCATATATCCTAACTAATTAGTATTTTTTTTAATAACATAATTAATAGTTAGATTAAACATTTTATTAAAATCATTTAACATAGCTTAATTATCTATGAAATAAACGAAGTATAACTATAATTTTATGTAACTGACGTAAATATTTTTTTAAATGTTATATTTGCTTTTTACTCATTAAATATATTTAAGTAATAATAAAAAAATTATTGATATGATTAATAGAATTTATAAATAATTAATAGCGATAAATATATAACGTATAGTTAAAATTATTTAATAAGTCAATCCTTATTCATAGTAAATAATTTATATTTTTTAATAATTTATATTTGTTAATTATTAATAATTGATACTTCTTAGTAATAAATAATTAATATTAATTAGAGTTATAATTGAAAAAAATTACAAAAAACTTATCTTAAGCTATTCCAAGTTTGCTCATCAATTTACTAGCTTATAATCTAACTCATCTCCATCCAAATGTGTTTACAAATAATAAGCTAGCTTTTTTTTGACAAACAATACTATACACAATAACATAACTATATCCACTACTTTTAAAATAATTGAAGTAAATTACACTTTTGATCCCTACGGTTGTCATCTCCTATTAACTCATGTCCTTCTTTTAATTATTATCGTTGTCATTTTGCTTCGCTTTTGGTCCCTCTGACCAACTTTCATGTTCGTTAACTCAGGGACCTTTTGGTCCTTCTAATCTTTTTTGTTTTTTGTTTGATTTTTTTTATTTTTTGACTTCTTATCAATGTATCGCAACCCCTTACCCTAAACCTACACCTGATGTTCTTCCTTCACCGTTGTCCAAACCTTACAACCATTCCTCTAAAATCTGCTCCAGTAAAACAGCCCACTTGGTCCCCTACAATCTTCTTCTCCGATAAAACATACCCAAAACAAAATCAAACTCAAATTATTTTCTTCTTTTGTCAAATGAAAATCCCAACATGGAAGCGGAGAGATGGAGTTGCATGTGTGGGTGACGGAAGGTAAGTAAAGAAGCCAGTGGTGTATGAATAACATTGTGAGAATCTCTTGCACCCCTTCCTTGAATGTGTTTGTGGGTGCCTGCTCATCACCCTCACGGTCTACATCAAAGACACAATCTCCTGTCAAACTCCTCCTACCACTTGTCCTTGTTTTGGATCCAAAAGTTAAGTTTGTTCTAGGGTAATTTTTTACGCCAAACCACAAAGATCTGGTTTTGAAGATAAAGAATAATCGTTCAGGTTTATAGATAGAAGTTAACATGATATGGTGAGGGTTCAATAAGATCTTCGATGATATGTGGTTAGTATGGAGAGTTTCCTAAATTTTGGTCCTCCATCGCCGATGCGGTAAGTTTCAAATGCAGGGTTAGGTTTTGTTTTTGATATTAGGTTCAAGTTTTTAAATTAGATCTACTTTTTTTCTGAAATCTAAAGTTATTTTTGAAATATGAGTTTACTTTGTAATTAAGGATTATGTTAGAATCATAGGTTTATCGGAGAAAATGATCCAAGAGGGTGGGATTTGTTGGAAAAGTTGATCGAAGGGGGAGGGATTCGTCGGATTGTGTTAAGTGGAATGGTGGGATGCATCAATTCGTTGTACACATGCTTTAAATATATATGTACATTTAAATTCGTTTTCTAAAAATTAAAAAAAAATTTGATAGAACAAAAAAAGAAAAAGTAAATAGTATACAGACCAAAAAACTCCTGAGTTAACAGACCTTTTTAAATGGGGGTTAGTTTAAGGGACCAGAAGTGGAGTAAATTGGCAATTATGATGACTAAGGGGCCGTTTTGCTAAACACTTATTGGGGTAAGTGTTTACCAATGTTGTTTAGGGGCAGTTTATTAAACATTTACCCGGGTAAGCACTTACCAAGTTATATTACCTTATCGGAAGCATATGGCATGGATCAAGAATCTTACCCAAGTAAGAGCGAAGGCAAGGACGAGAGTCTTTCTCGGTAAGTGAGGGTCATCGTCTCTTACTACCTGGTAAGTGAAGGTCGCCATCTCTTACCACTGTTAGCACTGATCAGATAAATTGTTGCATACGAACGATACTGTTTTTGTAGACTAAAATCTTACCCGGTAAGTAAGTGATAGTTTTGAATTTAGTTAGTAAGCACTTACTCGGGTAAGCGTTTGGTAAACGGGGCCTTACTTTATTAATTAAGTATGACGAGGACCGAAAGCTTACCTGCTAAGAGAGAAGGCAAAGAGCTAAGGACCAAGACTCTTACCACGTTAAGTGTGGCAAATGACTCTTGTAAGTGCTTATCACGTTTAAGATGCTTACAACAATCCATTTCAAGGCCAAGAATGTTACACGATAAGATAGTTGAATGTGAATCTTTTGCTGGTAAACGCTTACCTGATAAGAATTTGGTAAACGACCTCTAAGTGATGCCAGTAAACGCTTATCCAGGTAAATGTTTAGTAAACGGACTCTAAAACTATAATTTGTTAGAAAAAGATGTGGATAATGTGTGTCACATATAGGACCAAAAGTGTAATTTACACAATTAATAAACACGAGTATCTAAGGGACAATACAATGATGTCATATATCAACTAGTGTGACTATTTGTTTTTAGAAATTTGGAGGATATACCATATACTTTTGTGAAAACGACAACATATGATCATCTTCACAAGCTATGGACCAAAAACAGTAACTATATTAATTAATTGTTGAATGGGATTGATTTTTAACATTTTGGGATTTGAATAAGACAACATATGATTAGTTGAGTAAGGTGGTGAGCTAATCAAAATTGACACTTTTCAAACCACCTTACTTTTGTTACAACACTAAATACCACACAAGTTTATGACTCCATTTTATGTACCTCCTCTCTAATATGTGAATCTAAGTATTCAAGTACATTGATATATACATGTTTACTCTATCAATCTTATATCATATTATGTAATATACGAAGATCACATGTATACAACTTTATATATTATACCCGTATCTTTATATTTTCTTATTCTAACTTCCTTCTATTTGTTTGTTTCCTCAACAACTTTTTGATAATTATGGTCTTTCGTTTTCAATTGATTAAATCCACAAAGTGTGAAAGTAAGTGATGATTGTAAGTAGTTGAATAAATAAAACTACATTTAAAAGCTTACATTATTCATGATTGCAACTAAAATCCTCAAATTAGTTTATACTTTATAATTAGAATGCGATAAAACAACTTTGTTGTATGATAGTATAAGCTATAGTATAAGCTAAGCATTATTTGTTTGAATAGAATAATCAAACCATCATGTCTTTTTCCTAAAATAATAACAAGATTACAAACAATTAAGATAGCTGTAACACCCCAAAGCCCAAAGCTATAGGCTAGCCCAATAACTTCGAGTCCAACTAAAAACCATGGTGGAAGTTATTGGTAGCCCATGACTTGGGGCTTATAAGGTGCTAACAACTTCTACTTTCTATCCATGTGGGACGGGTTGTAACAAACTTCCCCACTTGAAATCCTGACGTCCTCGTCAGGCCTATCCAGAATCTTTTCTCCTTGTCCTCAGCGATGTGGGATTCGCCTAAGATGTTACCAACATCCCCCCTCGAGGACTCATCATACCCGATGAGGTTTGCCCCACCATCCCGATGGTACAAGGATCGGCTCTGATACCATTATGTAACACCCCAAAGCCCAAAGCTATAGGCTAGCCCAATAACTTCGAGTCCAACTAAAAACCATGGTGGAAGTTATTGGTAGCCTATGACTTGAGGCTTATAAGGAGCTTACAAGTTCTACTTTCTATCCATGTGGGACGGGTTGTTACAATAGCTGTTGTTATTGTTAATCCTCAATCACGATATCAATTTGTCGTGACGAAAAATAAGACAAAAAACAAGTAGTTAATTTGGAGCACAAAATTAAACTCAATGTATAGAATATTTAGAATCGCACGTTACATCATGCAGCCTTTTTTATTTCTCTAAACTTCTCTTCACATGTTTTTCCCTCAAAACAACTGAGGATTCGGCTTGATATATTAATGAAAGATTTATTAAGTGTATACTTAATATCTTAAAATTATGGTAATTATGTTAGTTCAATTTAAATAGTATGCTAGGTTTGACATACTAATTGTAGTTGTTCAGTAGAAAGTTATATGTTGACTAATGAACTAAATATTAGCTGATAATGTGGTCGACAAACTACAAACAAAAATTAGGTGAGATTTTACTGATTCTGTTGCTAATCTTTCGGTAATATTTGATGGACAAACGACATGTGATTTAACTTTATTTTCTATAACATATATTTCATGTACCATGTAAAACGACAATCTGCAAAAAAATTGTGAAACCCCATGTTGTTGGTGATCCTTCGCATAATGCATACGGTGGCACGTGCCATCATTTCATTCCTCCACCATAGTGTAAAAAAATACAGGGTCGTGAAATGTGTCATCATATCAATTTATTTTGTGCCACCATATATTTTAAAACGGGTTTAGTTCACCAAAGTGCATCCAACTTGTCACGAAAAGTTATTGTATGTACTGTACTTCCATTTGTTCAATTTAGTATATCAAAGTTTAAGAAATGGTCATTGTATGTATCCAACGTTATCAAAAGCTATCATTTTAATGTATCCAACTTGTCACGAAAAATATTAAATGTTAGGTTTTGATACACTAAATGGAACAAATGGAAGTACAATACATAAAATAATTTTTCGTAACAAGTTGGATACACTTTCGTGAAATAAACCTATTTTAAAACTGTAATAACGATATAAGTTTTTCCTAGTAGAGTTAGTTAGGGTCTGCTTGTTAATGCGCTTAATGAGACTCATAGGTTATTATGTCAGTTATATGTGACTGTTTGGTATTGGCTTAATGGTATGGAAAGTGACTTATTGGGTAAGCTTTTAAGTGGGGACTTTATGCAGAAAGCCAAGTTTTTTCAAACCCATCACTCCAAATTGAAAAAACACGTTTCTTCTATCTATGAAAAAAATTTCCCTAAAAAACATTTCCGGTCTATAAGACTTATTAATCCACTCAAACAACTTTATCCATACATGGCTTAATAGAAAACCAATCAAACACCCCCTAAGTTCCTAACTTCTTAAATGTGAGGTCTTGTATTCTAGTCCTATTAGGGTCATTTTTTTTCTAGATTTTACCTTTTAGTTTTACATTTATTGTGATTATACAAAAATTACAGTAACAAAACTCGAACTTGAAACCTTATATTTGAAAAGCGATAAAACAACTACCAAACCAATTTTAATTTTGTAAAAAAAAAATTTGTATATATGTTTTTATAGTAAAATAATGTCTATCATTTAAATAAAAAAACATAGGTCCATATAGTGGGCATTAGAGGTGCAAAAAAAACCGAATAATCGAAAAACCAAAAAATTAACCGAAACCGATTTTGTTCGAACCGGTTAGGATCCTAACCGAACCGGTTATTAAAATAACCGGTTTGCGATTTGAAGGGAGACCGGTTAGGATACCGGTTTATAACCTAACCTAATTTGAACTTATATATATATATATGCATATTTATTTGAATTTCTATGTATTTTTATTTGAATCTATATTTATAGTATGTTGGTAAATGGTAATGGTTGGTATTTATATAATTATATGTATTTGTATAATTATATTTAGGGTTTAGTTTAAGAAAGTGTATCAAACTTGTCACGAAAAGTTATTGTATGTATCAGACTTCTATTTTTACATTTGGCGTATCAAAACTATCAAAACCTACCATTTAATGTATTTCGTGACAAGTTGGATACACTTTCGTGACAAGTTCGATACATTAAATGATAGGTTTTGATGAAGTTGGATACATACAATGACCATTTCGTGACAAGTTGGATACACTTTCGTGAACTAAACCCTTATATTTATATAATTATTATATAATTATAAAACTAAATAAGCTAAACAACTAAACAAAAAAAATCCCAAAACAAAATCAGATTTTTAACCCAAGCCTAAAAGAAGTCCAATACAAATCCTAGCCGACCGGTTTTTCTAAAACCGGGTTTTTGTCTTAACCAGTTATAGAGCTAACCTAACCGGTTTGATGTAGTGTTGATTTAGAGATGCAAAACCGGTTTTATGTTTGCTTAGTTTTTTTAACCAGTTAGGTTATTTAACCGGACATGTGCATCTCTACCAGACACACGTAATCACCAGTAATATTCTATTGTTGATAGTCCGGTACGTGTCTCTAGCTAGTACCGGCCATAATCAAGTTATTTAATACAATAGTTATTTAAAAATAATATAAAGAGAGAAAGTTAATGGACAAATAGTGTTGATTTATATTTAATTAGTTTGACTAAGACTATATGATAATAAGATGATACATACATTTTGAAGATATAAATATGATTAATAAATTTTAAATGATGCAATTGCCTATTTTGTCAACTTCTATATAACATAGATTCTTCTTGCCCCTTAGTTTAATTATCAAATCAAAATATAATAATAGACTTACTATAAATTATTAAAAAAATGGTTTTTATTACAAATCATTTAGTTCTAACAAACTAAACAAATTATTATTTTAAAAAAAATAGCGATATTTGATATTTATGGAAAGTAATAATATTCATTTATTTATGATCAAACAAAACAAAACTATATATTTATTAGAATAGATGAACGACTATGGTTAGTTTCTATAGTTTGTTAAAATCACGAGATTTTTAAGTGAAACCTTCCAATTATCAAATATAGTTAACGTCTAATTTGTGTTCCTAAAAAATGATCCTTTAATCCACGCAAACGAAATTTTATAGGTTGCATTAAACTTAAATGAAATGTTAACGGTTAATTAAGTTGTTAATCTTTGTCCTCTACCTTGTTTATACTGTTAAAAACGAGAAATAGACACATTTTAAAAGTTACTGTGGCAAATTATCAAAACATAAACATGTTTTGTGAAAATAATTTCTTTCTTTGACTCCAAACTTTAAGACATATAATTGATGTCAATTTTAAAATACACAATTGCCTTATAATAACAAAGTTATGTTTATGAAACGCTAAAATTTCATAATGAACTTTTAAAAATATAATTCGTTTATAATTTATAACTTTAATTAATTAAAGATAATCTTTTTGAAATTTATAAAATGGTTTATGATGACAAAATGTTAAATCCTTCACGTGATATAAATATAAAAATAAAAAGTATCAAGTGGATAAAGAGGAGTGGGAGATTCGTATCTTATGTTTGAAAATGACTTTTAAAATTATTAAAACTTCCTTTTTAACTTTTTATCATCAATCTCAATCTTGAATTATGGGGAAAAAATAAGACAAGTTTTGAGTAGTTGTGGAGGCTAACTAAAGTTTATATTGGGTATATGATATAATATTGTTTATTAATACTTTTTAATCATCAGATGTCGTAGCCTAGATGTAAATTACTGGTAATTGGATGTTTACTTACGTGGTCAAAATAATCAATGTTTTAACTATATTTGTAGTAAAAGACTTCTTAAAATTGTAGTCTGAAGAACATAAAAAAACATTGTTTACGTGCATTTATATATATGTATATGTATATTTAAAGAAAGTATAGATAGGTAGTCTCTTTACATGAATAAGACACATGATGAGTAGTTGCTTAAATATTTTAAAAGTTAGGCATTATTTGGAGAAGTGATTAAATATGATATAATTTTTTATATTGTATAAAACTATCTTTTTGTCCATATATTATCATTTACAAGTTCAATTGATCTCCTTTTTTATAGTAGAAAGCTATTTGAAATATGGATTTTATAAAGCTTTTAGTCTTGATTGTTTGTGTTCTTTAAAAACTTAATTTGGATAATGACATTTTTATGCTTTTTGTATTTAACATATATAAGATGCTTTAGACATTAGAATGTAAGAAGTAAAAGTTGAGCTATAGTTGCCAAAGTAATCAAAATGTTAAAGTTTAAACTACTAGATAATTATTTTGTAGTAAAAAAAGAGTTCAAAAGCCTTGGTGGCCAAATTGTCATAATAGAAAATTATTTATGGTACAAATTTATTATTTTAATTAATTGAAGGGGAATGAGACATTTTATGAGTAGTTGAGGAAGTACCAACTACCAAAGTTCACATACAAAATTATTGCTTCCATGATTATGTCCTACACATGTTTTTACTACTTGTCTAAAGTTTGTTTTGATTGTGTTTTTGATTTTTAAAGGTTGTCATATATCACATGTTTTTACCGTTGTCAATGTTTTTCTTGTTTGAAGTTAAATAAACTAACAAGTTCTACCCTTATGAAATAGCAAGCTGTAAAAACAACGTTTGGGAAGATAATGTCATTCATAAAGCAGATCTTTCCATTACCTTTTCAATATTATATCTTTTAACAACATAAGTTACCTTTAGTACTACTAAAAATGTATAAAAAGATCAAAGTTCCTATTATTATTCAACTATTCAAGTATAAATATAAAAATTGGTCTGTTACCCTTCTCTTACCTCAATTCTTAATTTTTGATAAAGTGTGGTCAAAACCAAGAAAGGATCATGCCAAGTTCAGATCTAAACCATTTACATTACAGCGAAGATTAAAACCGTAAAAGTAGAACTGTGCTTAATGATTATTTTACGGTTGTAGTTTGGGCCGATAAGCATATTACCCACTTTTTGGGCCTAGATCAAAGTTCAACATGAATCAAGCATAACTGTAACCGAATGAGACCACATTCTCTTCAATCAGTCTTCGATTTTTACAACACTAAGAACGGACTATGCCCGATCCAGATCAAGAGTTCGAGGTCAAATGTGATACAAGTCAAGGTTAAAACCTAGCTGTAATTTACTAACATAATGTACCTAAGGAATAAGGACTACTTTATAACTGGGCTCTAGGCCCATGACCATTTACTTGTTTTTTGGGTCTTTTTTGTATATGTTCTAAAATTTGTATTATTTATTGTTTTGTGATTTTTTTTAATATTGAGACAAAAAATGGTATGATCCAGAGTTAAGATCCAACTAGATTTAAAAGCAGGTTGGGTCTAATGAGTGTTTTATAACTGGGCTTTGGGCTAATGACCATATACCTCTTTTTGGGCTTTTTTTTATTGATTTAGGTTTTGCTTTGTTTATTGTTATATGAATTTTTATAAATTATTTCTGAAAATAAAATTAAGATAACTAATATGGAAAAACAGTATAAACCTAAAGTAATTAGAAAACTAGAATAAAGGAAATAAATAAAAGATTAAAAAATGAGACATTAATGGAAAAGAAATCGAAATTCGTTGAACGCTTAAAAGGGCTTGGGCATGTTTTGGCGCTAGTTAACTAGCATGGAAACTTACGGTAGCCAGGGCTAGCATTGTCATTGGTTAACCAGTGAAGAAACTTATGGTAACCACTATTTCAAAGGTTCAAAGAGACATAAGCTGGGGTGACTTTTTGAGGTAGTTTAATTAGTGTTGAAAGTCGCACTGCTTTCTGTTTGCACCTTTTTCAATATCAAATTCCGAGCTTCTTAAGAATTTTCGTTTTCTTCGTTTTCAATCAACTGTGAAAAACCTCATTAACTCTCGAATTCTCTCTATATCGGTCACTCACTTGAAAAGAACTCAACCTCCAAGTCATTTGAAACACATCTTCACCCAACTCGTAAACATTCGTTTCTTCAAAATTCTTGGATTTACAACCCAACCTTCGAAATTCAAGAAAGTTGATTGGCCTTCAAACTATCATGGTTGTTTTATTTACAAGAGATACTTTATCAAACTCGAAAAATGTAGGAAACGACAATAGTTTTAGTTAAACCGTTTCAATTTGATTCAAAACCTTAGGTGCTGGAATAATGGAAACATCGTCTTAGGATCACCTTTCTTCACTTCCTTTGACAATGGTTTCTTTGGCTTAGGAATGTCCTTAACCGAGTTACTGTTGATTTTCTGACTGTTAACGTGAAATCTATTGTCGACTATTTTGGATCAGTATAGGTTTCTTGTTCAGAATTTTTTGCGACAAGGATGACTTTGTCTACCTGCTAGTGGTTTTCCAAGAAAATGGTTGTAGCTTGATTTGAAAAGAACTAGAACTGAGGATCTCGTTATGATTGTTGATGTGTGAAACCCTAACTGGTTTTGAATGTTTGCCCCTTCTCCGATGATTGTCATGGAAAAGAAATCAAATTTCGTTGGATGGCTTAAAAAGGCTTGGGCTAGTTTCAGGGATCGTTTCAGCGCTAGTTAACTCGCGTAGAAACTTATGTTCCTTAATGTTCCTTGATTGCTTTGAATACCCCTAACTTAACAGAGTATTTTAACGGGGTTAGTGAGCACGGATTTGATTCAAAGCAATCAAGGAACATTAAGGATCATCCGTGTAGTTTTTGAAGTTCAGGAACAATTTTCGAAGATGCGTCCAAACCCAAGGGACTAAAATTGTAGTTTACTCTAAAAAAACAAAGTTGAGTCATGTCTCCAAGTCAGGGCCATCAATCATTTAATATGTACCAACCAAATATGTCAATTACATTGTCCTTTTATTCCGTCATTTTCAATAAGTTTACTGTAAAATGGAAGATTTTTATCCGAAATTTTCTATGAGAAATCCATTGGTATAAGAGTGATTTATCGTAAAACCTTTATAAAAATTTGTGGGTAAATTGTTCATGAGAAACTCAAAATGTGACATAATACTGACGTACTTCTTGGTAATTTCTGAAAAAACATTGAATTCTCTACCGAAACCATTGTTATTTTGTGCCTGATCTATTGTCACCAACTGAAATTTCTCTGTTAATTTTTATTGGGTAAAAGTGATTTATACATATTAATGAAACATGAAAGCAAGTAATTAGGGGATGGTTTAAAAGTTAAACTTCGGAAATAATTTATTCTTACAATTTTTTATAGGGCAAATTGCCGAAAAACGTAACATAAATGTCCAAAAAATCCAATCGAGGTAACGTACATTTTTTTTGCCAGGAAAGGATTATGCATTCGATATTGTAAAAAATGGAGGAACTTACCTGAAACTCATATTTTTAACCTGCTTAAGGATAGTTTTTTTTAAAGAAAAAATGATAAATTGTAGATTTGTATTCGTTTAAATTGTATTTGATACTTTATTTATATGACAACTTTCCAAAAAGAGAAAGAAAACAAAAGATTAAAGTGCAAAATTATCTTTCTTTCAAACCCATGTGTTTTTATTTTATGAACCGTGGCTGTGTATATCAGGGCCGTTCCAAACATTTTGGAGGCCATGTGCAAAAAAATTAAATCTGTCCTTAATATTTTAATTAATTTTTTTGATTAAATTATTTTTATTATATTTGACTGCTTGTTTGACAACAAATCGACGAATAACTTATCTTTGATTTGAAAAAAAATGTTATTTTTTCTTTCTTTCTGAAATTAAATATTAATTTTTAATATTATTATAGATTTAAAATTTATAGTAGATTTTTAATTTTGTTATTAACTCTTTAACTATTATTAATCTTTTATTGTTAATTTTATTATTAACTCTTTAACTATTATTAACTCTTTGACTTATGAGTTATGAGACTTTTTATTTTTTTATTCCAAATATACCCTTACTAAGTTTTATACCACTAATTTTTAAACATGTCATTTTTGTCCTTTTATAGTCATAAGCTACCTTATCAGCTAGTTTTTGTCAAACATAATTTATTTATAAACTACCTTATTAGTCATCAGCTATCTTATCAGTCATAAGCTACTTAATCAGTCATAAGTTAACTTATCAGCTAGTTTGCCAAACATAGCCTTAAAAAATCTAAATTCTATTAAACATTGAAAAATACTAAACAACTAATATTATTAAGAATATTTATATCACTCGTTTTATAATTTATATTACCATTTTATAAATTCATATTATTAAAATATTTTATAAATTTGTTATATTATTTCATTTTTGAAAGGCGGTTATAAAAATATAAATCATTATAATAAAATGTTTTATAAAATTAAAATATCCATTTAATAAAAATAATTAAAAAGTATAAACACTTAAAGGCATCCTTAATTATTTATAAATATAAAAAAGATCATTGTAAAAAAAATTGGACATCAATAATGTAAAAAAATCCTTAATTAATTTAAAAATATAAAAAAGATCATTGAAGTTTTGTCAAAAAAAATTTGGACATTGAAATAATGTTAAAAAATTGCTTATGGATTCGAACTTGGGCCTCGCAGGGAGACACCCATGGTAATCAGGCCTGTTCCTGACATTTTTTGGGCCCGGAGCGAGATACAAATAAAGGACCCTTCATAAGTATAAAAAGATCATTATTATATTGTTTTTCTCATAAGATATAAAATCGAATTCAAAATATACTAATTCATATAAAACCGTTTATTGAAGTATTCCTAGATGCGAAATCAATCACTAATTATGTATAGATTAATATTATCTATCATATCAATTTTTAAATAACATCGTAAAAAAACATTCTATGATATACCTTTACTATATAGATTGATATGGTCACAATGTCAACTATTCAAAATAACACTCTATGGAAATCAATATAAATAAGTTGGTAAATCAATAATATTCTATTTTTTGTTAGATAGTAAGAAATCAATAATCCATGAAGGAAGTAATGATAGTTTCAAATTTTTAAATATAAATATAATTTAGACTGTCTCATAAGGTTGGTAATTTTTTCCAAAACATGAGTTTTGTTTATTAATAACATGAAATCTACTATATCTACATACGTAGATATATAGAATTTTTATGGATGGAATAATCAAAAGAGTCATATGGATGGATGATTGTGAATATATCAAAGTTTGTGCACAAGTAATTTTGACTTTGGTACATGATAAAAAACTTAGAGAAACTATATGTAATACTATAAAATGAACGATCAGTTAACATTTTACATGTTGTATTTTTCAATGTAATTAAATATATATGTTTGGGTCCTTAATATAATACAAAATAAGTTAGTTAGATACCAATAAAATTTAAATATTTTATATACTAAATTTTTTACTACTACAATATAGAATATACTAGGAAAATTTGGGCCCCTAATATTTTTGGGCCCTGGGCGTACGCCCGGCCTGCCCTCTCCCAAGAACGGCACTGATGGTAACTCAAGAAGCATTTAGCCACTGCACTAAGAACCATTGTGTGTCAATAGTTGCCCTAATTAATTGATATAGTGATTTCGTACAAGTAAAACTTATAAAATACCCGGAGGCCCCCGATCATGTGCCATAGAACCTTTAGAACTCCCTAAAGAACGGGTCTGCCTTTAATAATATCTACCCTCCCATGAATCGCGTCAATCCTCCGTGATCGCGTCTACTNGTGGTGGAGATCACTTCTCTACTTCTCATTTTTTTAGCACTTCTTATTTGAACCTAATACTATATATGTATATATACATACATATATATATATGGTTAAGTTCANTGAGACCGGTGAGACCAACATATTTTTTATGAAATTTCACATCAAAACATTTGTCAAGGTAAAAAAATTGAACATCCATCGTAAAAACATACTAAAAAACACAATCGAAGAAAATTTTTTCAAAAAAGGTAAAAAAAACGAAACCTTCACAGCATTTTCCGCTGTGAAGGTTCGCATTATATAT